>JABUQX010018344.1:0-15000 GCA_015478945.1 Trachelipus rathkii
TCTTCTTTATGAGTAATGAAAGGAAGCGACACTCTTCAGTGAAAATTTAAAGAAAAACGACCTCGAAAAGATCAATTGATGAAACAAGCATGGCTTCAAACCTCAAGTTTTGAAGCAAACTACAAAGGTAAAGAAATTGTTAGCCGACACAAAACATTTTTATTCATTTTTTAAATTGACGTGTCCCCTCTTTTCAATCTTCAACATTTCTCTCTCTCTCTCTCTCTCTCATCTCTCTCCTCTCTCTCTCTCTCTCTCTCTCTCTCTTTATATATATATACTATTTTATATTATGTATTATTATATATATATACGTATTATATAATATATATATATATATATATATATATATATATTATAATATATATATATATATTAATATATATATATATATATATATATATATATATATATATTGTATAAATATAAGCAAAAGGTGGAGGTGAAGACTTCGGAAACTTGAAACTTATAATAAGAAACAAGATTCTTATATTAAATACAAGAAATATCAGAAAAATAAATGTTTCAAGGAAATGTTGAATTTAAAATTTTATAAATTAGACGCAAGAGAAATCAAACGTTATAATAATAATAATAATAATAATAAATAATAATAATAATAATAATAATAATAATAATAATAATAATAATAATAATAATTATGATAAATGTCATTCAACTTTAAGGTATTATCACTTTTGATTGACCCAATAAACGAAGTCGATTCTCTACTTCCTCTCTTTTTTCCCGCCCTTTAAACCAACACACAGACACACGCACAATAGAAAATGGGGAGAGACATCCCTTAATGCGGGATAAATTTATCAGCGATTATGTTCTAAATACATGGGATTAAAAATGGACCTGTAGTGGATATAAAGAAGTACGATAATATATATATATATATATATATATATATATATATATATATATATTATATATATATATATATAAAAAATAATATATATATATATATATTATATAATCAGGATTAGCATTCATAATACTTATCCTCTCTGAATTATGAGAAACGTGTGTCCACTGCCTTATATATATATATATATATATATATATATACCAAAAATTCCCCAAAATAGTTAAAAAATTGAAGTTGCTCCAAGGAGACCGCTTATGGTGTCTATATGCAATCTTCACAATTTAAGCTTGGACACGCTTTTTGTCTGTTACATATTAGGTAATTATAGAGTGGGAATATAAACAAAAAAATGCTGTTGTTATAGCATTCCATAAGTGTGGCATAGAAAACATTTCAAGACTCTCCATCCGCTAGATGTATTAGAAGTATGTTTGTCTATCGCGTCATAAGGTTATATATACGATGACAACTACTGATATGAAAGACCGCCCAATAGATCTGGTTGGTCACGTTCTGTTCTAACACTTCAGAGATGTCAAAAGCTGCAAAGGCACGAATTGAGCGAAATCCTCTTGGTAAACAAAACATCATAGTCACGTGAAATGCAGATAAAAAAGGACTTAGAAAAGGCCTACCGGACATTCTATTCAAGGATGTCCAAAATAAAGGTAGGGGAGCAAACTCTAAACGCCCGTTGGCTAAGTACGCTCATGATCACCACCGAAAAATGAGAGAGAGAGGAGAGAGAGAGAGAGGAAGAGAGAGAGAGAGAGAGAGAGAGAGAGAGAGAGAGAGAGAGAGAGAGAGAGAGATGCTACGTCATCTAAGGAAGCATCAGAACTCGTACCACTTGTCCAAAGAGGTCATCATCCGGCTTTTGTGATGGTTTGGTGGAGTGAGTGAGTGAGTTACGATGAGGTAACAGACATCCATTTTGGTTAAAAAGGCGTTTAAACCTCGGCAGCCGTGTACCAGCAAACCGTTCTGGAAAGTAAGGTAAAAACCAATCGGACAGAAAACATCTTCCAAAATGAACCATCGACATTTCAACAGGATTCAGCATCAGCACATAAAGGAAGTCTCTCTCTCTCTCTCTCATTTTCTTCACCGTCTGGCAGCCCCGATCTTAATTCTTTGAATTAGAAATTATGAGCAGCTTCGATAGCGTATGGGTTTTTCAAGACTACACCCAAATATTGATTCTTTAAAATTTAAATCGAGCTCTATCGGATCGGGTACGGTGAAGAGCTTTTCCCATGTTGATCGTGTGTGTGCTGCAAAAGACGACTGTCCCAACAGGGTTAAGGATTGTATTATGGTAAAAGGCGGTCATTTTGAATGACTGTTGTATTTTTTTTTTTTTTGCATTATTAAACACAATGTTACAAAAAAAAATTTTTTTTTGTTTCTTCTTTTTTTTATTCAGTTTTTTATGCAGATTTCAAATATGTTTTTAGTTTTTCTCTAGCATCGACCGTTTTTATGTTACGACGGCATGAAGTAATTATTGTCATCTTCTAATTTTGTATGGTGGTTACCGGCATGGCGCTGTGTAAAAGTCAGTTGCCATTGTTTTATGGGGATTTCATGCTTAAGAACCGATTTATATATATATATATAATATTATATATATATATATATATAATATATATATATATATATATATATAATATATATATATATATATATATATATAATATATATATATACTATATATATATATATATCATTGTTTAACTACATTCTTCTGCAAAACCATTGAGGTTGAGTGGGTAGCAAACTTAAAATCTTTATAATTTTGAATATTAGTAATAACATTAATAAACATTTATAAAATTTGGTTGTCATGCGATAATCGTTGTGGGCAGATTCATTTTGTTGAGTGTGTGTGGATATTATGTTAGTTCTAAGCACATTTCACCAAAATTGGTGAAGGGAACCAAGTACTGGATACGCGTACAGAGCTCTACTTTGTATGGCCTATTGGTGACTAAGAGATTAAAGCACTGGGCACCTTCATTATATGTGCGAAGTTTGTAAAACAACCCTAAGGAAGGGTAAGAGGAACAAGAAAAACACAATGCCTTTGGCTATTCTCAGAATATGGCGAGAGCCAACGAAATCACTATGATGACTGCTACTTCTGCATGGTGGATATTTACAAAATATGGGAAAGGTAAAGGAAGCAATCTCTTCCATACCAGATATTCTCTCATCCAGAGCCCCAGTCCCTCATAATGAAAACTACCCTATAACTTCACCACCCCTTCTGTAAGTAAAATTGTTTTATGACAAGTCCATGACATATAAAAGAAGAAACGTATGTTTCAACAAGTATATGCATCAGCTTCATATTAGATAATATATATATATATATATATATATATAATATAATATATATATATATATATATAATATATATATATATATATATATAATATATATATATATATATAATTTATATTATATTATATATAAATTATATATATATATATATATATATATATATATAACAGGTTTTTCTTTTCTTTTCTAGAAGATGATAAGCTCATTGAAACATGCTTAAATCCTTGATATTGAAGGAAAAGACGAGCATAATTGAAAATGATGCCTCGTGTGCATTCCGTAATGTGGTTCAGGGATTTTTAGGAAATTGTAAAGATCCAAATTACAAAACAGCTGATAAAAATGCTCATTGATTGTTATAAAAAAATTGGAGTTCCGTATGTCAAAAGGTGCGTTATTTAAGTGAAGAACATGGTGAAAGATTTCACCAGGATATTCAGACAATGGAAAGGGGATACCAAGGACGTTGGGATAGTGCCATGATGGGTGATTATATGTGGTTTTTGATAAGAGAAACCAAATCAACTCACAAGAGAAAAGCACGATCCACAAAACACTTTTAAATGCAAAATAAGCATGTTTTTGGCATATTAAAGCATTGACTTATATTTTGGGGATATTAGAATGTATCTTCTCAAGCAAAAGGTCTTTTTTAAGTTTCTGTTCGTAAATTTAAACCTTCAAATAAAAAGCTGTAATAAGTACCTACAGTGTAAGCTCATTAAGAAACCTTAAAAATGCCAAAACTTAAATATTGCAATAACGCTCAAAGAATCGATGATAGAATAAAATGAAGGTCATTTCTGTGTTCAGCGCCAAAAAATATATAATCTTCAATAAAAAAATAAAAAGAAACATTTTTTTGTGTTACATAGTGTAATGATTATAGATTATATGGTGCAGATATTAAATTGAACTGGTTATTCGCTTTTATTTGACACCACTATTGGTATGTAACAGTATTTTTTTTTAATTTCTTTTTTCATTTATTTATTTCTTTTTATATATTATTTTTCAAGGTTACTACCACTCAAGAGCATGCAGAACACTTTTCAAGGAGGGGAAGAATAATAAATTATAACACTATATATATATATATATATATATATAATATATTATATATACTAGAATAAAAATATAATAATATATTTATATTATATATATATATATATATTAATATATATATATATATATATATATAATATATATATATATATTATATATATATATATATATATATATATATATTATATATATATACTTATACGAAGAAAAATGACAATAATATAAAATTGGTCAGCATATTAACAATAACAGTCACATAATAATAATAATAATAATAATAATAATAATAAAAATAATAATAAATAATAATAAATAATAAAATTAATAATTAATAATAATTAATATAATTATTAATTTAATTAATATAATTTTTATCCATATTTTATTTATTATAATTTTATCACTACTATTGTCATTTTACTGATATTATTAGTAATGTTACAAATAGTAGTGATATAGTATCAACCCAGAGATATGCTAATTTAATAGCAATTAATAATAATAATAATAATAATAATAATAATAATAATAATAAAAATAATAATAATAATAATAAAAATAAAAAATAATAATAATAATAATAATAATAAATTATTTTATATTTAATAATAATAATAATAATAATAATAATAATAATAATAATAATAGCAATAAAAACAATAATAATAATAATATAATATTAATAATAATAATATTAATAATAATAATACTAATACTAATAATAATAATAATAATAATAATAATAATAATAATAATAAACAATTATTTTATATTTTATAATAATAGTAATAATAAACAATTATTTTATATTTTATAAAAATAATAATAATAATAATAATAATAATAATAATAATAATAATAATAGCAGTAGTAGTAAAAATTATAGTAGCAAATTGAAATCATAAAATTAACATTTTAAAAATGCTATTTAAATACTTCTTCTTTAAATAACTTTATATTATTAAAATATTAAAATAAATAACAAATAATAAAAGTATTAAAATAAGTGATATAAGTTATATAATATAATTATTTATAATAATAATATTTAATTCCTACTATTATATTTATTTATAATAAAGTATACCATAAAGAATGAATTTCCCACCCCAAAAAAATAATATAAACTTATTTGCAATAAATTATATTTTCCTAAATGAGTTAAAATTATTATAAATTATGGTAATTATCTAGTATTGGTAAGTCCAGTTCACGTACATAGTATATTAAAATTATAAACATTTCATTACAAAAATGGTTTTTAAAAAATTATTTGAAGTTTTTTTTACGGATTTTCGTGTATTTAAATATATATATTTAAAGAAAAAAATAATACAAAAATAACGTTCCGAAAAATTTTTAAACGGCTAATTTCTCGTTTTTTTAGGGATATCGCTATCGATGCTTTGTTTCGATTTTTTATATATCGATTGCATTAATATTTTTCCGATAATCGATAATTTTGAACGATTATCAACAATTCGATTGTTCTGCCAAATTTACGTTTACGTATATTAAAAAAAAAAAAAAAATTTCGTAAACGAATTTTGTAATAATAAAATAATAATAAAATAAAATAATAAAGTAATAATAAAATATTTTTTCTTATAATAACACTACGCAATATATATATATATATATATATATATATATATATATATATATATATATATATATATATATATATATATATATATATATATATATATATATATATATATATGGGCAAAATTAAAATTGACCAGTAGAAAATTTTACGAGTACGTTCAAACAAGCTGTTTGAGTCGGTATTAGATCGACTCGTGCCGATTTCGTGATGGCGATTGAGTCACTGATGATATATATATATATATAGATATACTATATATATATATATATATATATAATTAATATATATATATATAATATATCTATATTATATCTATATTCCGGCCCATGAGGGGGGCTCGAGCCGACGGGAAACAGATGGGGGGACGTTCCATACCCGTAGGGGAGGGGCGGAGAACCCCGCATCACCCAAATACCAAAGAGCGGGGTTCCGGAGACCCTCCCGGAGGGGGGAAATAGTCCTACGCTTTCGTTACCTCGGAAGCGAGTAACCCGACTCCTGCTATAGGGCGTCTACTTTGGGGTACCATGTAGTTTAAAAAAATTAATTTTTTAAAAAAAAACTTAATGGTGACCCCAAGGTAGACCGCCCCGTATGGCAGGAGTCGGGTATCTCGGCTTGCCGGGGAACGAAAGGGTCAGGACTATTTCCCCCCCCTCCGGGGAGGGTTCTCGGAACCTTTCTCCGTTCTTTTCTTTTGGGCATTGGTGTCCGCGGGGGTTTCTCCGCCCCTCCCCCACGGGGTAGGAAAACGTCCCCCATCTGTTCCCCGTCGGCTCGAGCCCTATATAGGCGTGATATCAGGCCCTATATATCATATATTAATATATATATATATATATAATATATATAATATAGTATATATATATATATATATTATATTATATATAATATAATATAAAAATATAAGCCCGCTACTGGGCTGTGAGATATATATATATATATATATATAATATATATATATATATATATTATATATAATATATATATATATATATCTTATCTATATATATTATATATATATATATATTATATATTATATATATATATATATATATGTTGTAAATTTCGTATTTGTGTGATATTAATTTGTACTTTTTTTTTTATTGTATATTATGCACAAATATTGTTTTACAAATTTTTTTATTTCTTTGATACTATTTACGTACACTATGTCTATAATATCGATTCCTCGAAATTAGTGAAAAAATCGATTACAAAAAAATAATATCGATATCGATGTATCGATAATCCTGAAACGCATTCACAGTGAATTCATTATCCTACAAACGAAGGAAAAATGCCGAATTGTTAGAATTTCAGAAGCGTTAATATTAATATTTTTAGTGAAATTATTAACTCAAAATACACGAAAATCCGTAAAAAAACTTCAAATAATTTTTAAAACCATTTTTTGTAAATGAAATGTTTATAATTTTAATATACTATGTACGTGAACTGGACTTACCAATACTAGATAATTACCTAAATTATAAATATATATTTATTTACAAAAATTATATTTTCCATAATGAGTTAAAATTATCTTATTAAAATTTTTATTATTAGTACTTATATAAAATAAAAATTAACTCAGACAAAAAACAAAATAAAATTATTTTAGTTTGACCTATAAAAAGCTAGAGAAGAAAAGTGTTAAGAAAAACAAATGGGCAAACACAAAATTTATAGCAAAATATTTTATATATATTATATATATATATATATATATATATATATATATATATTATATATATATATATATATATATATATATATACTATAAATATTATAATATATAATATATATATGTATATACTATATATATATATATATTATATATAATATATATAAATCTTTTTAATTTAACTTATGATTGCAATAAATTTAATGTAAATAAACAGTGAATTAAAAATCATTAAATTTTTTTTTGTTTTGTGCCGCTCAGGGATTAAAAAATTATTTTATATATATATATATAATATATATATATATATATATATATTATATATATATATTATTATAATATATAATTATATATATATAATATTAATAATATATATATAATATATATATATATATATATATATATTATATGCGGTATGATTTGGTTCTTTGTGGTGAATCTGAAGAGAGTTTGAGAGGATTGGTAGGATGTTTGGGTAGAGGGTGTAAAAGGAGGGTTTGAAAGTAAAACGTAGATAAGAGTAAGGTTATGGTTGTGAGTGAGGACAGTCCTCAGTGTGAAGTTATTTATGTTAGATGGTGAGCAGCTGGACACAAGTCTGAATTAATATTTTTGGGTATTAGTATTGGATGAGAAGGAACGATGATGCAGAGTGTAGTAGAAAGTTGTGATGGAAGGAAGGTAGCTGGTGCATATTACAATCGTTGGTGAACGTGTAAAAGGAACAAAGTCTGGAGTTGCGCCCTAGGGTCCTTGCAATGAGGGTAATGTTGTTACCTGTGTTATTGTATAGTAGTGAGACTAATGGTCTGATAAGAAGTACGAGAATCTAAAGTTCAATTGTGTCAGATGAATCATCTGGGGCCGTGTTTTAAGGTGTGAAGAAGAATTGATAAAGATGAGGAATGAACGTATTAGAGAGTTTGTGGTGTGAAGAAAGGGGGTAAACGGGAGAAAATAAATGAAAGTATTGTTGAACTGTTTGGTCAACGTGGAAGGTGAAGTGAGGTCGGTTGGTTAAGTCGGATGTATAGTGTGAGTGTGTTGGGAAAATCGACCGGCGGGAGACCGAAGAAAAAGTGGATTGATGCCGTAAAGGAATGTCTGCAGGAAATGAAAATGTGCGTTTGGCTAAAGGCGAGAAGACAAGGTGCATGATAGGAAGAGAATGGCGGGGGTTTTGTGAGGGGGTATGGTTGTGGCCACCTGGCAGGGGATGGTATGGTTGTGGCCCACCTGGTCCAGGGCGATGAACCTATACTTGAACGATGCCATAGTGAGGGTTCGACGCGGTCCCGTGAAGCTCTAGGGTTATTTTCTGACTGCGACGAGTTCTTACTATATTATGGGTATAGGAGGGGGCGGTAAGGCTGGGCTTTCCTTTTCGACTTTTGTCATTATTCTTCTACTTTTTTTCTTTCTGATGCTTGTTACGCACCTTACTCCCAGTCTTGGGAATTAAAAGGAAGATGAAGAAAGAAAGAAAAAAAGAATACTATATATATATATATATATATATATATACTATATATCTTAATATTATATATATATATATATATAATATAATATATATATATATATATATATATATATATATAATATATATATATATATATATACTACTTCCACCATCATTCCCTCGGAGTTGACGGCCAAAGGTGTTGAGGTTTGTATCGATACGAAATTGACACCTTGTTCTAGTGCGCGGTTTTCTCCATTATTAATTTTTACTAAATTCACGGTCTTATTTTAATTTCCTAAAAAACAATTACTAATTTGTATTCTTCAGAATTTTCAACCTTAGAACTTTGATATTCCCAAAATATACAATATCCCTTTTGTTTGTCTCCCATAATACTGATGAATATATTGAATTGTTCGATTACCCTCAATAAGTAGGACATATTAATATGATTGATTTCAGTTCTTTAAAGAGAGAGAGAAAAAAAAACTAATACTTTTATTTGTCTACAATCTACACGACACAAAATTCCATTCAACTACTTCTTTGAAATCGTATAACAATAACTTTCGTCTGTACTTCATATTTTTGGTCTCTCTCTCTCTCTCTCTCTCACACACACACACACACACACACACACACACACACACACACTAAATAAATTTCTAAGAAGTTCATTGCTTTGAGGACCTTTCATTGGATAAAACCTCTAAAATTTCTTGGTCTATATGAATTCGTTTCTCTCTCTCTCTTCTTTTTTTTTTTTTTTTTTTTTTTTTTTTTTTGTACTGAGTCTACATTACATAAACTTTCCCAAAAGACACTCCAATTTCTATTGATATTATAACGAACACTTCGTTTAAGTCATCTAGTTTCATATCTGCCATTTTTGAGGGGGGTAACTCGTCTAATTGGGTTATATACAGTCTCAACTCTTTTTCTGCCCAGTTATCTGACCTCTACGCTCATTCTTACGTATAATATACAGGTAAAGTCTTTAACAATTCCCCATTTTACATTGAATCTTTACAATTAAACGCTGTGCCTTTATTAATGTTTTTCTTGCTTGAACAAGAAACTTGATTTTCCATCAATTGATGGATTAGTTATTATATATTATTATTATTATATATTATTATTATTATTATTATTATTATATATTATTATTATTATCGATTATTAATGATTATTATTATGTAATAATAATAATATATAATAATAATAATAATAATAATAATAATAATAATAATAATAATAATAATAATAATTACCCAAAGATGAAGCCGGAATTTATTAGCGAACTAAAAATTTCAACAAATCAATTCATGGAATCTATGAAAGAAATATTGATTTGGCAATATTTAAGGCTAAGAGTGACGTATGCTTATATATATATATATATATATATATATATATATATATAATATATATATATATATATTATATATATATATATATATATATATATATATATATATATCTATATCTAGAATGTATATGTATAAAATTATAGACTATATATATTAGTAATAGTATATTATATATAACGATATATAAGTGTAATATTATATATATTATATATATATATATATATATATATGATAATATATATATATGTATGTATTTGTGTGTGTGTGTGTGTGTGTGTGTGTGTGTGTGTGTGTGTGTGTGTGTGCGTGTGTAAAATAACTGTCTAGATAGCCACCTAACATATAGCAATGTAAAATTCGGAAAAAATTACACGAAATCGAGAAATATTTTCATCATCAATTGAATCGTGTCTGATCTTATCAATAAAAGGAGTATAAATAGGAATATTATCTTCATTTGAGGACAATTTAATCCGGCTTGGGCTTGTTCAGAGCGAATTAAATCTCTCTCTCTCTCTCTCTCTCTCTCTCTCTCTCTCTCTCTCTCTCTCTCTCTCTCTCTCTCTCTCTCTCTCTCTACCGAAACGAACATTATTAATGTGCTTGGCACGCAAAAGCGAGAAAGACTTCACGATCTCTTCCGAACTATATAGATCAATTTTCCCTTTCCATTTATTAACATTCCCTCAGGAAAGTTTCTACTACAAGAATTTGGAATACTTTCAAATGAATGTTCTCTCTCTCTCTCTCTCTCTCTCTCTCTCTCTCTCCTCTCTCTCTCTCTCTCTCTCTTCGAAAATGATTTCTCACAGAACAGTTCAAATTAATTATCGACAAAGACTGATGGGTAATGAAACCTATATTGCTATAAAGTTTTGTGTATGTGTGCGTGTGTGCGTGCGCTCACGTAAGCGTGTGCGCTGGTGCTACGAAAGCTGTAAATGATGGTGATAAATTCAGCATAAAATACTATTTATGAAACATATAAACTTTTTATTAAGGCAGGCAATTAAGTGAGACAAAAAAAATAAATAAAACAAACACACACACACAAAAAAAAAAAAAAAAAAAAAAAAAAAAAAAAAAAGCAAAATCCAATCAAATGATTTAAGGTCCAGAATCCTCTTTAAAACGGCTAATAAAATCTCATCGAAAAAACTTATTGTTATTTATATAGAGTTCCAAACACTTTATTTATGATATAGATATACATAAAGATATATTTATGATTATTAATAATCTTTATAGCTTGAGGTATGACATCCTAAAGCCCTTTAAATAGGTTTATCAAAATATTATCTATTGATATTACTATTTAGATATTATTAATCGAATTAAGAAAATTTCCTGTAATAATTTATGAAATGTATTATAATGTGTAATTATAATGTTACCCTCTGATATTACTAATTAAATATTAGTAATTATTTATGAAATGCATTATATAGATGTTATTATAATGTTACCCTCTGATGTTAATAATTAAATGTTTATAAATTAGGGAAATTAGGGAAACTTAAATTAGGGAAATTTTCTTATTAAATTTACGAAATGTATTATAAGTATTATTACGATATTATCCTTTGGTATTACTTATGATGCTAATCTAACTACGTAAATTTCTGTAATAAATCAGGAAATTTTGATAATACCTCAGATATTACTAATTAAATATTGCTAATACAATTACGAAAGTTTCCTGTAATAATTTATGAAATGTATTATAGATGTTATTCTGATAATACCTCTGATAATACTAATTGAATATTTCTAACTAGAGAAATTTTATTTAATAAAGTATAATAATATTGGGTTCTGATATTACCAATTAAATGCTGCTAATTTAAATTAGGGATATTCTCTATAGTAATTAATGAAATATATTATTAATATTACTAATATTATTATTGCTATTAATCAAAGGTTGCTAATATAATTAAGGAAATATTTTATATAATAATTTTAAAGGTACATTATTGGTGGAATTACGATACTACCCTCTGATATTACTAATTAAATATTGTTAATTGAGGAAATTTTCTGTAATAATCTATGAAATATATAACCTAGGAATGTATTACCTGAATGCTGATAAATCTAATTAGTTAAAATTTTCGTAATAATTTAGAAACTGTATAAAATATTAAATAAATATAAATATAAATATTGAATATTAAATATACTATTAAATAAATGTTTCTAACCTAATAAGGGAAATTGTGTAATAATATAATTTAAAAATGTATTATAGTTAAACCCATAGTGGTAGAGCCTCCTGTACATCGTCTAACGGCGACGCTGTTGTCGATGGTTCAAGTTCTGGCGCGAGTGAAATTTTTCTCCGTTGTATTATACTTTTTATGATGTTATCCTCTGATATTACTAAATAAACTTTACTAATCTAATTAGGAACATTTAGTAATTCTACTATACTTTTAAATGAAATTACAGAAAGTAAAATGTATTTACAAATTATCAACTGAGTGATTTTCCGTATTGGAAAAGGCAGAAAAATTGTATTATTAAAATTATAGTTTTTTTTAAAAAAAATAACTAAATGATAGATTGAAATTGGATAGTCCATATATAAACAAAATCAATGTTGATTTTATAATTTCACTAAATTAAAATTTTTATTCAAATGCTTTGAACCTTTTGATCTTGAAGTGAAATACAAATTTATCATTGAATTAAAAACATTAATTAAATAAATGAAAAGTATCATTCAAGTTAAGCTATCATTCAGTGGGTCAAGAAAATCTTAATAAAGTATAATAAGAGAATCAATAATTTAAACATTTATAATTCAAGTGAATCATTAAAATAGATTAAGTAACTTGAATTCACTGGAATCAAGTGAATCAGGTAAATCACGTAAACAATTCAAGTGTATCAAGTGAGTCAAAAGAACCCCTCAAGTGAGTCAAAAGAATCCTTCAAGTGTATTAAGTGAGTGAAGTTCTAAAAATCTTTCAAGTGCATGGAGAAAGTAATTCAAGTGAAATCGAGAATTATCCGAGAAGAAAATTGTTTAGCGAAGTATCTCCTCTTTTAAGTAAGTAAGCAAAGCGTAAAACAAGCAAACAAACATGTCGACGAAAAACTTCTATAATGATCTTAAGAAAACTTGTTTTAGTTTTCCATTACAATGACAACTCGAGCAAACACAAACACACAAACACACACACACGCGTATGCACCTACACAGTTAAGTACATATAAACACCATGCACCTACACAGTTAAGTACACTTAAACACAAAGAAAATAAAGATGGATTTATAAGTAAAACAGGATGAGAAACAAAAAATAAAATTGAACAAGAATTAAATAAGGAATCAAAACAAAGGGATCAAGAGAATATAAAAACGAAGAAAGGAAAAAATGAAAGAAATTAATGGAAGCAAAAAAAAAAATATGAAAAAAAAAAAAAAAATGAAAAAAAGACAGAAAAATAAAAGGAAGAAAGAACGAAAAAGGGAATAAAAATAAAAGAAAAGAAAAAGTAAGAGAAACTAGGAAAGAAAAAAGGGAAAGAGAGAAAGAAAAAGAAAAAAAGAAAAAAGGAGAAGAGAGAAAGGAAGAAATTAGGAAAAGAGAGAAAGAAAAAAAGAAAAAGGAAAAGAGAAAGAATGAAAGGAAAGATATATAATAAGTAAGTGATTAAAAGAGTAAAAAAAGAATGACAGCACATCCGTATCAGCAAAAAAAATAAAAAATAATAATAATAGTAATATTCATATGTTTCTGTTAGATGTCATAAATATAACGGATTTTATGCGAATGTATCTCTAATAAAAAAGAAACAGTAGAAGATCGATATATATATATATATATATATATATACTATATATATATATAATATATATATCAGTGACGATATATAGTATAGTATATATTATATATATATATATATAATAGTAGAATCTATATATATATATATATATATATATACCGGTATATAATTTCGATCTTCTACTGTTGCCTTTTTACGAGAGATACACATTCGCATAAAATCCGTTATATTTATGACATCTAACAGAATCATTTTATGAATATTAATATTATTTTTTTTTATTAGTAATTGATTTTACTAACAACAATTTTTTTCTTAATACAAGGCTACGCTAACCGATCGATCGTTTAATCAGTCATTGTATTTGAGGGCCAATCTAAATGTTATTGATTGCGAATTTAAAAGTAGTTAGAATGTAATAATGAAAACTCGCGCAACAATGTCCCAACATTTACCCGACGACGGACGCCTCACCGAAAATGACTTTGGTTAGATAAGGTTAGGTTATGACAGGTAAGGTAAGGTAAAATTAGGCTTAGTTAAGTTACGAAATAAATGTTTTATGTTTAACTTCATTTTTGACCAAATGTTCTGGTTATTAATATATATATATATATATATATATATATATATATAAGTATATATACATATATATAAAATTATAGATATATAAATTATATATATATATATGTTGTATATATGTATGTGTTATATATAATTTATATATATTTATAATATATAATATATATATATATATATATATATATATATATATATATATATATATAT
>JABUQX010018344.1:17500-20000 GCA_015478945.1 Trachelipus rathkii
TTCAATATATATATTAGTGATGCTGCAGATGTCATATTTTTCGCATCCTGCGGATGCGAATGTTTGATTTTAATATCCGCGAATGCGATATTTATGATATATATATTTATATATATCATATATATATATATATATATATATATATATATATATATATTATATATATATATAAATATATATATATATATATACTATATATATATCTAATACTATATCGATTTTAGCCACAATCTATTAACATAATTGTGTTACCAGGGTACGGGACTGAAACCCAACTCAAATGCACCGCACCAACCTCTTTCCCCCAGCCTTCGCCCTTAATGAAAGATATTGTTAACATGATTATATAATCTTTTTGCACTAGAATAATGAAATTCAAATACGAGGAAGGTTGGGCCGAGAGAATATCAATTTTGCTGGCTGAGCAGCCAGCATTGCTGACATATCCTCGAACTTGAAACATAAGTTGGAGGAACAGGTCTAGTATCTTCCTTGCAAGTTTACTTAAGCCGTGGGTAAACATTTTGCTTAATCTTTCCACCAACTGATTGGGTCATCATTTGAATCTAAATTCGTTTTCCTTGGTGATAGTTTTCAATCATTTACATCTACATCTTTGGTAACATGGATGTGTTTCCTTCAATCTCAACTACTGGTGTAAAAATCTTCCAGTGAATGTGTTATTGATAATATTCTCCCGTAGAAGGTGATTTGGGTTCTGTAAGATTTTCGTTTTTCCCTTCAATGGGTGGCTGATAGATAGACTGTTCGGATTGGAATTTTTCAACTGCAACAAAAAGTAACGATTTAACTTGTACTAATATAGTTACAAAAAAAACTTGCCTGTATATAACGGGGATCTAAGTTGCAATAGTATGAGATGGTCATTAATTTTCACAGAACCAAAGCGTTTTTTCTAGCTCTAGTTTTATAATTACATCTTTCATTCATCATTTTCATTTGAAGTGGTTCAAAATGCTTCCATAGCGTTGAATTAATGGCATTACATCAGAGACAGCAGCTGTAGAGGCGCCTGATCTTTTTGATAGTGTTCCTTCAAATGGTTAAAAAGCTTAATGCATGTGGTGATTATGATGTCATTTTCCCACATTAAATAAAGAATGTTAACTTTGGAATACGAACTGGCGTAGGAAGCAAGAGGCTTCTGTTGGAGCAATACTTCTTTCCATCTTATGAAGTGTACCTATTCCAGCGAGTTGTAATGTCTTTGATAACATTAACATATGGAATATCAGCCGTTTTTGAATTGCTTCAACTCATTTTCATTTTTCATTTCTTTTTCAAGATTCATCTAATATTTTATTTTAAAATTCTTTATCAAAAATCTCGACAATAAACATCCGCCGCACATTCCGCATGGGCAAAAGCGCGGATGCGGATGCGGATCTTTAATAATGTGCGGATGCTCCGCTGATGCGGATGTTACATGCATCACTAATATATATATATATTTATATATATATATATATATATATATATATATATAAACATATCATAATATATATATCATATATATATATATATAATAATATATATATATATATATATATATATATATAATATATATATATATATATATATATATTATATATAAATTATATATATAATATATATATATATATATATTATTATATATATATATATATATAATATATATATAATATCGAACCTTCCAAAGCACCCTTTACTAACCTTTTCATAATAAAAAAAGGGTTGTATAATCCGCGGAATTTAACAGAAAACCCGAAAACTTTCCCAGTGTACTCACCTTTCGATTGATAAGGCAATGCATTTCAAAACTTACAAAAACCAAAAATTTCCTAGTGTACTCACCAAAAAATTATAAAATGTGCCTAGACTGCCAGAAAAAAAAATTTTATACTTTAAAATTGTAAAATGACCCCTAACTGCCCCGAAATGTTTCACCATTATCACTCGCTAATGGCTTATCCTTTAAGAGATCTGCATTTATATAGCACAAGCTTTTTTACAAATTGTAAACTCAGATAGGCTATTACCTGCCATCAGCCTTTTGTTTATAAACACTAATAAATAGCCTTTCTACCTCATCAAACACTGTTGATAGTGACGTAATAATTTGAGTAACACTTTTAGCAACACTAGCTTCCTTATACAAATATTTTCTTTTAAAGATTGTATAGATGGTGAATTTTGGCATACTGTATAAATTAGCGAGATTGGTCACACGATCGCCACTCATATTTCTACACAATTTCCGTCTTTTCGATTGTGATTGCACTTTACCTTCTACTTTCTTAGCTTCTTTTCTAGCTATTTTAATAGTAATTAGCGACTTAGAATGATTCTTACGAACGCTTTTCGGGCATCTTTGGTCTATGCTTACAACCGCATAAGCGAATACACGTCTTGGCCTCGACCGGCATTCGGGTTCTAACTCAAGACTGGTCGTAAGTCAAGTTGTTCGTATATTCTAACTCGAGGGTCCACTGTATATATG
>JABUQX010018344.1:42500-47500 GCA_015478945.1 Trachelipus rathkii
CAAAAATAATCTCAACCTCCTTAAAGGTACCACATATAATAAATTGATACTAAATTGATTTTATAGACTGAATGGCTATTACCCCCTATATATAACTTTAATTAATTATATTACTATAATAACTAGGCAATATCTAAATCAATTCTGTAAACCCATATATATATATATATATATATATATATATATATATAGAGAAAGAGAGAGAGCAGGTGGCAAGCATATATATATATATATATATATATATATATATATATATATATATATATATATATATATATGATAAAGGCGAACACATGTAGCATTAGCATCGACTCTGCAAGAGTCGAGGCTTTCTCATGGATTCTACTAAAGTCTTGACGAAATAGACCTTCTTATGGGTGTACAGGGTGGTCAAAATATTTCAGAAGGGAAGCAGAATGATTTAGGTGAGGACCTTAAAAGCAATGGACTGCTGGAAGTGAAATAACAGCACTCCCCTCACCAAGGACATCTTTCCCTCTGCATAGCAGAATTTGTTGAACTCTTGTTCATAAAAATATAATACACCTCCCTAGTTCTCCCATGGCTGAGCTGTATTATTAGTATTGCGTGGGATATTTTGGAGGGGCAAATATGTTAGCCTTAACTGCTTTTAATTTGAGCAGCTAATCTTTTTGAAAGTTAATATGGATCTTTGTCCTTTGAAGACGACATTGAGGAGGAAGTGGAAAATCTTGAGATTTTTGTAAATATTCATTCAATTTATATAATTATTATAAATAATTTTTTGTAAGGATATATACTATTTAGTATTTATTATTAAAAATATTTGTGAAGTCGCACATTATTAGCGGGAGACGTGGACGTGCGGACTTTGCGATAGTTATGCCTTTGATGGTCTGAATATGCGGAGGAGCGCCAGCGGACTACGTTTTCTGAGGTGGAGGTGCGCCAGCGAACATCATCCCGGAAAATGAGCGGGCGCCCACCTCCCATTTATATACATATATATATATAGGAGATATAGAAGAGAGTATATATATATATATATTAATATATATATATATATATATATATATATATATAATAGATATATATATATATATATATATAAAGCATGTTTAAAGTCATTTTTGAGTAGACCCCCCCTCCCCCAAACCCTCTTCCTCATATAGGTTTCCCTTTCTACAATAACTCTGCCAACATATACTTTAAAACTTGGTTGATTAAGTTAACAAAAACACGCATCACACTGAGCAAGAAAGCTTATGTGTGTTTATTAACCCCGACATAAATGTTGCTTATATTTGGATTCGGATACTTAAAATTTCTCTTTCGTACATCCATCAAATAATAGTTAATAATACGACTTCCTCGGGAAACGTTATATATTTTTTTTTAATAAATTATCTATACCCACACATGAACTTGTCTTTCTTATCTACACCTACACCTTTTTTTTCTATTGTTTATCTACCGTGGTTTAATGGGTAGAGCGACAGAGTCGCACGTCAAAGGGTGCTGGTTCGATTCCTAGTACGGATCCTAGGTAGAAATTACCTAGAGAAGTTCCCCTCCTAGAATAGGGCTATGCCCGTGGGGTATGAACTTCTAATAATAAAATAAAAAGAAAAAATAATACAAGGTTTGCATTAAATGTGTGAACTGATTAACTGACGGAGAACACTTTACGATAATTTTATGGTATTATTCGTCTTGGGTTTCTCACAGTCATCAGAAAAGGAACAATCCATGGTTCATTTACCATACACATACTTCACGTTGTTACTATCGCGAATGTCACAGATCTTTGTAATCTTCACGATTGAGGAAAAGTAAACATTCAAGTATTTTACGCAGGTAATACAATATTTACTCATGTGATGCATTTTCCCAAATATTTTGGAAAAAATTATACCAAAAAATGTTAATAATAATAATAATAAAAATAACTGTATCGGCAATATTTAACGCTATGAGATGAATTTTGAAGAATATATACAATATACCGATAAATTTTCCCTAACACTACATTTTTTTAGTATTAAACAAAATTATCATAATATAATCTCTATTATTTTAATTGCCGTTCAATTATTACTAACCTATTATTATTATTATTATTATTATTATTATTATTATTATTATTATTATTATTATTATTATTATTATTATTATTATTATTATTATTATTATTATTAATATTATTATTATTATTATTATTATTATTATTATTATTATTATTATTATTATTATTATTATTATTAATTAACCTGCAGCAATGCATTTCATTAAATTGTCTGTCTATGGTTTAGTCGAATGAACATGATGAATGCAAACTCTTAAGTGAATTAACCGAAACAGAAACAAAAACTTTAAAAATATAACGAAATAAATATATAAATAAATAAATAAATAAATAACAATGTGTTTCATCTCACAACTTCACATGCCGCAAATTTCTTTAATATTCCATTTTCTACATTATATATATATATATATATATATATATATATATATATATATATATATATATATATATATATATATATATATATATGCGCGTTGTTTTATTGCGTATTTAATATAAATTTTTATCTTTTTATTCTTATTATTATTATTATATTAAGATTATTATTATTATACATATTACATATATATATATATTATTATATATATATTATTATTATTATTATTATTATTATAATATATATATATATATTATTATTATATACATATATATATATATATATTATTATTACTATATACATATATTATTATATATTGAAGAAGAGTTATAGCATATTATATTATATATATATATATATATATATATATTATATACATACATATATATAAATATATATATATATATATATATATATATACATATATGCCATATATATATATATATAAAAGAAAGATATAGTTGGATTGAGTATATATATACTATATATATATATATATATATATATATATATATATATATTAGTATGGACGATTAATCGTCATCGTCATCGTCATCGGCAAAATCGGCATATTTTTTCAAATCGTCATCGTCATCGTCATCGGCAAATTTCGCCGATTATTTTGTGCCGATTAATTGAACAAATATTAAGAATTTTTGAAATAATATTAAACTCAATAATAATAATAATAATAATAATAATAATAATAATAATAATAATAATAATTTATATATATATATATATATATATAGCAGTATATATATATATATATATATATATATAGCATGTATATATATATATGTATATATATATATATATAGTAGAGGTATATATGTTATAAATATATATATATATATATATATATATATATATATATATATATAAATTCCATTTTGCTTTATGGTGCGTGGGCGACATTCCAGTGCCTAATGGTTCGCTCCTTCTGTTATGCGTTCATATACACACTCATCCTCCAGACAACATATCATATACATATACTTATATCCCACCCCTCTTCTAGACAGCATCTTACAGACATTCCCTATCCCTTATATCCATACATGTAGGGAGAAAAAATTGCCCATATCGTGCGTGTTGTAGAAGGCGACTAAGGGACGGGGGTAGTTAGGTTGGCAGCCTACTACCACTTATCTTTTGCCAGGAATACTAATGCATTGCATGCTTCGGAGAAGGTCGTGATCGCAGTAAGCGCCCTTCTATCCTTCGGCAAAATGTATGAACCGTATCTGTATATGAAATGTCAGAGGAATAAAATGTTGAGTAGACAGAGTGATGGATGTATTTAGAAAGGGCAAATTTGATTTGCTCGCTGTGACTGAAACAAAGATGAAAGGAAACGGTGAAAATGAGTGGTGTGGTGTGAAATGTGTTTGTGTTGCTGTGGAAAGGAATGAGAGGGGATAGAAGGATTTGCAATTCTGATGAGTGAGTTGTGGTAGAGAGCTATGGTAGATTTTGTGTGTGTGAGTACTAGAAGTCTAAAGGTTAAATTTAAGTTTGAAAAGGTCAAAATTTGTGGTGGTTGCGACATATGATCCATCTGAGGGTAATGTTGAAAAGAGTACGATTTTCTGGGATAATCTGAATGATGTTTTGGATGGGGGGAATAGGAGATTCAGTTCATTTGCCACATATCTGCCCATTCAAGGATTTTTTTTTATAGTTGTCACCACCACTCACGGGCAGAGCCCTATTCAAGGAGGGGGTGTAGTACTCTCAAAAGTTCCCTCTAGCGCAAATTACGCATATGAGCACAGACGCAGGCTTTAAAGTGAGGAGATAAAATTCAGTAGGAAATACAGAAGATGGAAGAGAATTCCACAAAAGAGATGGAGGAAAACAAGGAAGCACCACATCAAACTAGCCTGGAGTTACCTGTCAACACAATACTCGTGCGCAGATACAGCACACCTATTGTGCTACGAAGGCGTCGTAAAGGTGGTGGTACGCGAGTGATATAAGTTCTCTCGAGCACTTGCCGCTGCGGTACCTATAGGATAGAGATAAAGCACCAACATCGCCTCGCAAAGATAGAAGGTCAAGTGAACTGGAAAGTACAGAACAGTTTATAAGCCTTTTTGCCGTTGACTCGACCCTGTCCAAAAGCCGGGTGAAACCAGAGCCCCCCCCCCAGATATGAGAGCAGTACTCCATACATGGGCGGATGAGACCTTTGTATAGCGGAGCAACTGAGAAAAGGATGAAAGTCTCACAGTCTAAACAGAACTTCCAGTTCTTTGAGGCCGCTCTAGCAACCATTGTGATGTGAGGTTTCCAAGATATTTGTTCATGTTAAGGACAAGAATGTTTATATTTTCAACAGGAGAGACTATTATAGAACTGCGTCGAAAGAGATATGAAAGTTAGAAGGTATTTTGAGAAGGAGATTTGTAAAAGTTGGGTTTTTAAAGAATTGAATTTCACAAAGTTATTTCTATCCATCAGCGAGAATAAAATCGGAAAGATTAAGACGAGAGGCAATTCCAGAAGTAAAAGTGGGAGTAGAATTATTTTGAGTCAAAGAATGAAGGG
>JABUQX010018344.1:57500-69178 GCA_015478945.1 Trachelipus rathkii
AAATTCCCGATTGCATATTTAAATTCAGGGTTAAAACTAAAAAACACAATAAACATTTCATACGCCAAAAACTGTATGACAGTGATATAATGTTACAGAATATGATGATGATGACGATAAAAGCTGCGAATAAGTAATAGAGACTGAGAAGCATTATCTAGAGATAAGACTTTTTTTTTTTTTTTTTTTTTTTTTTTTTTGTTAAAAAAAGAAAAAAATTCCCCCCCCCCCAAAATAAAACAAACTTTCTGGTCGGAATTTGATGGAAGAAATACCATACGAAAGAACTTCTCCAATCATTTCCAAATTTGCAATAAAATTTAAAAAAGGTTTAATAGAAAAAAAAAAAAAAACGTTTTCTGATTTTTGACAAAAATCATTTTGGAAGAATTTTTTTCATCCAAATTATGATGAATCATACACCAAAAGAAAGATCTAGCTCAATCCTTCTAAAACTGTTATAAAAATAAACTTTTAAAATCGTTTTCATATAAAAAGTTATTATTTCCGATTTCTGAAAAAAAATCACAGGAAATTTTTTTTTCACCAGAATCATGATGAATCATACACCAAAAGACAGATCTGGCTCAACCATTCTAAATCTGCTAAAAAAATTAAAATAAATTGTGTAAAAAAAGTTATGAAAACAAACACACATGACCGAAAACGTTTTTTCGAATCTCTAAATGGCTCAATAGGGCATCTAGATTCAAATTTATATATCTTAATTGAAAACTCTTGAACAAAATAATCAAACACTATTATGCATGCCCTGATAATCTGAAACTCCCTATGAAAAAGATTAGGGTTCTGCCCATGAGTGGTGGTGTTTATCTGTGAAAAAGATAGATAGATGACTATAAAGAGCATCTAGATTCAAATTTATATTTCTTAATTTAAAAAAACCCTTGATAAAAGCATACAAACATTGCATGCCCTTGTAAGATGAGACTCCCTATGACCATAGGCACAATATAGAGGCTGGGAAGCTTTATGATTATTTGGATATCTACACTCAAATATACCGTATATTTATAAATTTAAAACCAAACCCTTGATAAAAGCGTCCAAACATATTGCAAGCTCTTGTAAGATGAGACTCCCTATGAGAATAAGCACAAGATTGAAAGGCTTAGAAGCATTATGATTATTGGGATACCTAATTTTATTTCTTAATTGAAAATCATTGATAAAAGCATTAGAACATATTGCATGCATTTGTAAACTGACTCCCTATTTCCCTATAATTTTAATTTTAAAGAAACGACTCATCATGCTTAAACTAAAAAATGCTGTGCACCATTGTTATATATATATATATATATATATATATATATATATATATATATATATATATATATATATTTTAATTTTATATATATTTATATATATATTATATATATATAAGTATAATAATATAATATATATATATAATCACAAAAATATAATCATATTTTAGTTTCAATACTTAATAAAAATAAAAATAATAATAATAATAATAATAATAATAACAATAATAATAATAATAATAATAATAATAATAATAATAATAATAATAATAATAATAATAATAATAATATTAATAATAATAATAATATTAATAATAATAATAATATTAATAGTAATTGAATGTCTAGTTCCTGAACCCTAATAAAATTGAAAATATAAATAAATGAAATAGAAAAAAGTTAAAGTTGCGCTTGAAATACAAATGTTTTTCACTTGGAAAACTTTAAAAATATTCCAAAAACAGGATATATATATATATATATATATATATATATAATATATATAATATATTATATATTATATATATATATTATATATATATATACTATATATTATATATATATATATATATATATATATATATATATATATATATATATATTATTATATATATATTATATATATATATATATATATATATATATATATAAAAGTGATGTACCTATTACAATTTTTAGGGCCCAGTTCGAATAAAAGTTAATGTCCAAGATTATGCAAATCATAATGTAATAAAAATATAATAAATTATTATATGAAATATAATAATAATAATAATAATAATAATAATAATAATAATAATAATAATAATAATAATAATAATAATAATAATAATAATAATAATAATAATAAAATTTTGAAATCACTGAGGGAATGTGACTTTAGGTTGTGTTGTATATGTAAAATATTGTTTTAATTAAAAAAAAAGTTAACTATCAAATTAATAAATAATCTAGCATGTAATATTCCAAAAATTAATCAAAATTACAGGTACAGCTAGTCTAAACAACATCAAATACAAATCAACACCTAAATCTACACCTTGATCTAACTTAATCGTAGATTGTTGAAGTGTATTGTGTACTCTCTAGAAGATCCTTAGTTATTTTTTTTTTCTAAAATGACACATAATTATTTTAAGGAATGACCCCCAACTGGTTCAATATTTTTATGTTCTTTGCAGTTAATTGCTCACTTTAGATTTCTGATCTAATTCTTCAGATTTTTGCTTCAACAATTCAGAATGTTTTTTATTCACCAGTGAAAAATGTTCAGAGCCTGTGTTCTAAATTATTCAATCAATAAAAAAAAATTGTATTGTTTTCACAAGATGTTCTATAAATAATCCCCCTCATGAAGTCATACATAGGTAGGAATTGAAATAGGCAGCTTTAGAAAAAGAAAAAAAAATCTTACATGTTGACAAATAGTTAACTCCAACAAATGTAAATGCTAAATATATTAAAGGTAAAGATGAAAAGTCCACAATTCTATTAAAACATTTGGGAAATAAGATTGGAGATTAGATGGAAGAATTCTATTGCATTTTTATATAAATATATCATGTAGTCAAGAAAAGATTTATTTTTGATTTCCTCTCACAATCTTTGATCAATAACAAAACCTGGGAATTAGACTGACAGTTGTAGCTGACAGTTAGAGACCGACAGTTGTAGCTCTCCGTTGTTGAAACACGGGTTTCTTAGAAGTTGAATCTTATAATGCCGTTAACAATTAAAAAGAAATATATAGGACTAAATATGAAAAAAATATTTTCTTCTAACGAGATTTCTATTAAATATTATATCTATTATTTTTTTCTCACTTCAAGTGATTTACCTTGTGTAGGTACATTAAAAAATTTCTATAAAGACAACTGGGTCTTAATCAGATAATTGCTGTTAACCTTTAACTTATAATTGAAACAAGCAATGTTTGCTTTGTTAACAGTTTAAAACGCACGTCCAACAAGAAATACAGCGCATAATAAATAGAAAAAAAATAATCTTTCTCAACATCTTACATGTAATGTGTATGTCACCGGTGGTTTTAATAACGATGGATTCACTGGTTGTGCTTTTAAATATAATTAATTTTATTTTAAATGAAATTGTAATTTTATGGTATACCGCATTAATTATTTAAATCAACATCACACCAAGATCGTTATTTTTACAATTTCTCAATTTCTATTAAAGACAAATAGAAAAAGGCTTATCCAATATTTTTTATTACAAAAAAAAATCGTGTAATAATTACTGATCGAGGGTCAGATAAATGTACTTTATTTGGATTCTAGAGCATGTAGAAATAATACTACATGGTGAAGTAGATACCGTAGAAAAGGATTATTTATTATTATTATTTATTTATTATTTAAACTTTAAAGTTTTCAAACACTGAAATAAATAAAATAATAAAAAAATTACAACTTATATCAAGACAATTTAAATCAACGTAGTGGTCTTTTGTCAGTAGTTAAGCCTCAGTCCTTGATTTAAGATTAGTCTAGTAACATGGGTCTAAAACAATGACCCGCGGGCCAAGGGCCTGCCCGCGAGTCCCACCAATCCGGCCAACTAGGTTAGAAATTCACTCTTGTTCATTATCTCTCTTCACGACACTTGTAAAAGGCTTCTAAATTAAACTATCTCACATATTTAGAAGAACACACGTGTGAAGCAACCTATACGCTCTACAAAGACACAACTTAGTCGCACTGTACTCTATCCGCATTCTCCAGACTGGTCACTCTCCGTTTCTCTCCGGAATCAATCTTTGGTATGAATGGAACCTATTCGCTCATAGGTATCTTGACCTTGGAACTTAGTGGAGAAATAAGTGTGGCCATTAGACTAAAAAGTTTGGAGATCCTTTTTCTAGTATATTTGAGCATGGTAAACGAGAAGCAAGTAAATTTTCAAATGCTTAGATTTCATTGTTCATTGTTTGCAGTGATTCAACACTCCGAGGAAACTCCAATAAAAGGATATGATTCTTCAATAAAACTTTAATCTAAAAAATATTTTTTATAGGTTGCCCTATTTTTGGTAATTTGAGAGGTATTACAATAAATCCTGTGAATTAGAGCAATTGTTTGAGTTATATTTTATATAATATTCTAGCTTAAACCTTTTATGAATATTTGCATTTTAAATTCTTTAGAAGAATTAATTAATTTGATATCCTCTCATAGTAGTAGAATGTATGGTAGAATCAGGAAGTTATATGGTAGAATAGGAATGTTGTACTAGTCAAGTTAGTTGCATATAGCATTTGCTAACCTAAGCTAAATTTATCCAAGTATGCAAGAATATGCTAAGCAAAAAAAAATTGGAAGGAAAAAATAATTAAAAAGATTTCAGGCACATTTCTTACTTTTTGTTGGACTCGAAAATGGACTGGACAAAATTTGGCCATGTCCAAGTCCGCACAATCTGGCCGAGTCCACGAGTCCTAGTTGTCTGATACCGTTGATCTAGGTATATAATATATAATATATGGGTACGTCCTAGACTACGGTCTCAACTCTAGGGACCTTCCGTATCACTTTATATGTACCTCTACTACTTGATAAGTGATAGTGATAACTATGTACCATACATATCCACAAAAATACTATTATTTATATATATATTATATATATATATATAATATATATATAATATATATATATATACTGTAAATCCAAGAAGTTAAATATTTAAATTGAAGTTAAAATAGTTTATTTTATAATGCATGAGCGACTCAATATACTATATATATATTAATATATTATAATATATATTATATATACATAGCTATATATTATTATATATTTAATTATATATGTATACATATTATTTGTAATATATGAGATTCATTTATATTTATCTATATATATATATATATATATACTGTATAACCTATATATATATTATGAATGGGGTACTATTGAGAATTTTTGCCACTGATAGTCGTATGACTCCTGACGATTAGATGCAATAATTTTGACGCGAATGACTCTGATGACGATATGACGATGTACCAATGGAACAGATTATGATGAAAAAAACTATTTGTAAAAATTTCTCTTCTCTCTCCTCTCTCTCGTATATCTCATATTTGCTAATTAAATATACTTAAGCATTCATTTGGTCAATAATGCGTGATAATAGCCCAAGATTTTCTTTCAAGAGAACCAGTATATATTAAATAATATATAATAATATATAAATTAAATAATTAAATTAAATAATAATATATTAATAATAATAATAATAAACATAATTAATATAATTATATATTTAAAAAATTAAATTATAATTAATAAAAATACTGATTATTAATATAATTATTATTATAATAATCTTTTAAAATTATATATGAATAAATAAATTTTATTAATATCTTTATATATATAACTATTATTTATAGTAATAATATTTTAATTTTTATAATTCAATATATGTAATATTTTTTATATATATAATATTATAACTATAATTGTATATATATATCATTTACGTATATGTGATTTAAATTATAATTATAATTATAATATACTTATATATAATGAATTATGTACATATAATAATTATATGGTTTAATTTTCATTATAATATGCAATGATTATATATATTTTATATATATATTAAATATCTATTAATATATATATATTACTAATACTATTATTATATAATATTTTAACTAATAAATTTATATATTATATAATTATTTTAATAATATAAATTGTATATAGTTAGGAATAATTATATACAATAAGTTTGAAAAGTGATTATGGAATATATTAACTTTAAAAGTTTAAAAAACTATATAATAAATATATATGATATTTTTAATATATGGTAGCTAAAAATATAATTTTATTATATATATTATTTTTAATTAATATCATAATATATTTAATAGTATTTATATAATGCATTATCTCAATATATATTATGTGTGATAATAATTATATAAATTATTATTATAATGAATTATAATTATTTATATATACCTTTTTTTTATATTTATATATTTTTATTTTTTATACAGAGATAATATTATAACATACTCACGTACTCTCTCACTCCACGCTATATAGGCAGATATAGCTACTATAATCATAAGGCTATAATAATAAGTATAGATATAGGTGTTATATACCTACATAATTTGTTATAGATAATATAATATTATAGATTTCCGATATTTGTTAAATATTGTTTTGTAATTTAATGTATATTTATTTATATATATATATTAATATATTAAATAATATATATATATATATTATAAATATATAATAATATTAAGGCTTGTAAGACATGGAGGGCAGGTGGAGGTTTCCTACCTCCCGATAAAATTATTTGGCGATTATATATTCTTTTTATTCCTATTATTATTCTATCTAAATAATAATATTAATGAATAATGAATAATAATAATATAATATATAAATAAATTAATTACTATTATATATAATATTAAAAATAATAATAATTAATAATAATAATAAATTTAATTATATAATAATATAATAATGATAATAATATAAAATAATGAGAGTGAGAGTAAATTTTTCTTTTAATAATAAATACAATCATATAATTAATAATCAATAATAATAATTAATTATGTAAATAATTAATAATAATAATAAATAAATTGTTAATAACGATAAATAATTAAAAGATAGCAACTAATCACCTTCATTGAAAATGAAAGTATTTATTTAATGAAATGAGGAGACATAGAGAGTTTTTACTCTCGTTAACGAGTGTTCTTACGCATCAAGAGAGTTGTGCTTTTTCCTCATACATGAGTATAAATAATTATAGACGCACAGTCCTTTGAGAGAGGGAAAAGGGATTTGAAAGTGTAATGATGCAGACATATCGGCTATATCTCTCAATAAGAAATCATAATTGTTTAGATGTAATAAAGATTATAAAAAGTATGAGGACGGAGTTTTAGCCGTAGCAATGAGCAGGTTCATGCAGGTTCATTACTTCTTCAGCTAAATTTTTCTTATTTCCTCATTCATTCCTTATCTCTGAAAACTAAATCATTTAGTCATATTCTCATAATCTATGTTACTCGAATGGTGTACTTGTTCTATGGGCTCAATCAGTCTAGAGACAAGTGCTTATTCTAGGCGTATAGGTGGAAATAAATTCTATCGTTCTCACTTATCACACTTCACGCTAATTTTCATCAGTCCATAAGGAAATTCGTAGCAGGGATAATCATTCAGACGTGAGAGCAAAAGTCTGGCTATATATATAATATATAATACTATAGTATATAATATATATATATAGTATATAGTACATCAAAGGAAAAGTGCGCTAACTCTCCTTGGTTATCTTACCTTACTGACAATTCATATTCATCTTCATATAGCTAATCTATTGTAAATTCTGCCTTTCCTTCCTCTCATTATTCGATTCTGAATTCATTGTTGAGTTGCTAATTCTCCATACGAAAAATGGTCTAATTCTCCATCTGTGCCCCTCAGCTCAACATAATTCTCTATGTTCTAAATACTTAGCAACTTATTCTCTATCCCTCTCACTAAGTATTGTTGCGAGCTCTCAAACATATTACCTAACCATATTCCGAGAAATAGGAAAGCCGCTACTGATCCTTTCTATACTATTAGTCCTGTGTATAAGCTCTCACATTGTATTCTATCATAAAGATCTTTTGAAACCTCTTAAACTCATTTCTTAGATCATCGGGAAACTCACTCCGATCGCAGTACGGCTCTCGTTGCACGAAGTTTATCTTACTGCGACATAACATTCCTATCTAACGATTTATTGTTTTTTTCAGCTCTCTAAGAGATAAACTACACGGGGAGATTTGGTTAGGTGAGCGTACTACATTATCCAAAGCATTGAGATACCGAGTATGGCACGCGTCATCGACTGCTCTCCACCAACAGCGGAATCTCTCCTTCTTCATTTGCTTTAACTTATATATATATAGCTTTACTTTATCCATAATAATCAACTCAAAATTGGCTGTTGTTGATGGGGCTGCTTTTTTCTTACTTTTCTGTCAATAGGGGTTAGTTCCCTACAGTGTATCTAGTCCTTATCTACCTACTTTATTTCCTACTATATCATTAATGTATCTTTCACCTGTACCTCTATCTTACTATTCACACTCGTTATTCAATGACTCGACCCTTCATCTTTAACTCGTATTAAACGAATTTTCCAACGTAATATGTAAGAATTGCATCTCATCGTCTTAATCTTTTCCAATTTTATAATTTCTCGCTGTATGTGAGATAGAAATAAATCACTTTTAGTGATATAATATCAGATTCTTTAAAAACTCCCAACTTTATCAAAATCTCACATCTCCAAAATACCTCTTCACTAACTTTCACCTGTCTCTTCTACGAGGACTCACTAGATTACTGTCGTTCATACTCCTGTTGACTCAAATATATAAAACATCCTTGGCCTTAACATGAAACAAAAAAATTATCTTTTATGGAAACCTCACATCAAAAACGGTTTGCATAGGCTCACTAGGCCTCAAAGAACTTGAAGTTCTGTTTAGACTGTGAGTACTTTCCTCCTTTTCTTCAGTTCTCCGCTATACTAAATAGGTCTCATTCGCCTACATTATATGGAAAGTATCTGACCTCTCATATCTGGGGGGGGCAGGCTCCGGCTCCACCTCGGTCTTATGTAGTGACAGGTCGAATCAACGGCAAAAAAGCTATATAATATACTTTATAAAACTGTTCTGTGTACTTTTCAAGTTTCTAATTGAGACCTTCTCTATATTTGGTACGAAGTACGATATATAATATATATATATATATATATATATGTTGTGTGCAGTTATCTCTCATATCCTTATATATGATACTCGAGCTCACAGCCGGCAAGAGTGCTCGTGGAACTTTATCACTCGTACGTACCACCACACTTATAACAACGCCTTCGTAGTCACATACTAGGTGCTGTATACTTGCGGCAACGAGTAATTGTGTATGACATTGGTAACTCCATTGAGTAGTTTGCTGTGGTGCTTTACTCATATTACTTTAACCACCACCTCTGTTTTGATGTGGTAATTACTTCTATATCCATCTTCTAGTATTTACTCCATAATCTGAATTTAATATCTCTCATACTCCACTCTTTAAAGCCTGCGGCTGTGCTGCATATGCAGTAATTTTACTGCGTAATTTGCGCTAGAAGGTGAACTTATGAGAGTACTAACACCCCTCACTCCTTGTAATAGGGTCTCTTGCACTTGGTATATATATTATATACTATAAGTGGTGGTGACAAACTGCAAAATAAATAATATCTCCATGATATTGAGGCAGATAATATATGGCAAAATGTAATCCTGAACATCTACTCCTTATTCCACACCACATATCCAAAAACTATCATTCAGATTATCACGAAAATATAAACTACTCGTTTTCCAACATTACCCTCAGCATGGATCATCATGTCTACAATCACAACAAATATTATTATGTGACCTGTTATCAAACATAAATATATAAACTTTAGAGCATATCAAGATATCAACTCATCACTACTCAATACTATTTCGTGCATTACTCCATAGTTCGTACGTACCACAACTCACTCATCAGGAATTGCAAATCCTTCTATCCCCCTCTCATTCCTTTTCCACTCAGATAACACTAGCATTTGAGCGACAACACACTCAACCAAAATATTGTCAGCTTTTCCTTCATCTTTGTTCTCAGTCACAGCGAGCAAATCTCACTAAAATTACACATTTCATAAAGTGTGCATCCTTAATACCTCTTTCTCAATCTCTGGCTCACACTTTATTCCTCTGACATTCATATACACTACCGATTCATACATTTTCGCCGAAGGATGGAAGGGGGCTTACTGCGATCACGACCTTTCTCCGGAAGCACATGCATTAGCATTCCTGGACAAAGATAAAGTGGTAGTAGCATAGCCGAACCTAATCACAACCGTCACTTATGTCAGCCTTCTACGACCGCAGGACAATACGAGTGTGGAAGATAACTTGTGTTTCTCCCTACAGTATGGATACAAGGACTACAAATGCTCTTGCTATAATGTTGTGTCATAAGATATGAGTGGTGTGAAATGGCACTCACGTGAGTGGTAATATGATAGCTTAGTCTGGAGATGAGGTATGGGATATGAACGTGCATAGCAGATAGAGGAGAAATCATATATAGGTACACTGGAGAAATGTCTTACATACCATAGCAAAAATATTGAGAGTACGTCATGATCATATCTCTATTAATATACTAATAATATACGGAATATAGTATATATATATATATATATATAATTATTAAGAATAGCTTATACTATTTTTTTTATTAGCATCAATACTACATAATTAGATGTATACATGTGTACAAAAGCCTAGTGTCTATAGAATCACTGTCTATTTTCCCGTCCCGTGGTATATATATATAACTATAGTGCTTAGTTATATTACGTATTAAAGATAAAGATTATATAGATAGAGAGATATGAGTAGAGTAAGACATAAGTATTTAGAATACTATGAATACATTACTTTAAACAAAGCAGTATACATATTTAGATAGATACCAGTAACTACTATATAATGCACATATGACTCGATAGAATGTAAAATATGAGAATATTACGAATTATATTACCTCATTACTTGAGGCGACACCATTCTGTATATATATATATATATATATATCATAGTGAGTGAGTTTATTTAAGATAATATATATTATATATTTTCTATATCTCTCTCATACGTTGAGGTAAATAAGAGTTATTAATTAATTAACTTATCACATTTAACCTAACTTTAATTATCTCTGCAAATGGTATTGAAGTAGATTGCTATATTATTCATTATACCTATGATACGAATAAAGTTAAGTTATATATAGCTCATACTTGTATATATAATATATATAATAATTGCATTCCTAGGGAATTTATTATTAAGAAGTAAATAGTATATTATTATATACAGTTACATTAACCTTATATATATAAATTAATTGCATTTCCGACAGATGTTACTTGATAGTTGCAAACTATATTTTACCGAATAGAGTATTTATACTATATTAGATATATTTAGAGTTTAATAATATAGTGTTGCACTCCGAAGAGTATTATTACTTCAATAGTATATGCATAACTATCTCATACGTGATATAAAGTATATATATATATAGCTAGATACTTGAATAGTTGCACTCCGAAGAAGTTATTGATAAGGGCAACTCCCGAAGAAGAGTTACACATGATAGTTTCCAAAACTCCGATAGAGTTACTTAGATATAGGGCAAACTCCGAAGTAGTTACTTGATAGTTCAAACTCGGATAAAGGTGATATATTATATCATT
>JABUQX010018345.1:12500-15000 GCA_015478945.1 Trachelipus rathkii
CGTACGGATATTTGATTTGTAAAGAGCTTCAAATATCAAACATACACATTTATTACCCTTTTACCTCATCTTTCTCTCTCTCGCTCTTTATATATATATATATATATATATATATATATATATATATATATATATATAATATATATATTATATATAATCAGTAAACAAATTTAGAACTGCTAACAAACGCTCACACATAGTTCGTAAAATGGTAAGAACAATTAACTCCCCCTATGTGGGTTTCGAAACCCGCACCTCGCAGTTAGTATGCACAAGCGTGTTACCACTAGACCAACGAGATGAGCTAAAAGGAAATCCACCAAGTTTCCTCTGAAAGATTACTATCTTCCCAGAAGAATAAGGGGAGTTTAATTGTTCTTACCATTTTACGAACTGTGAGCGTTTGTTAGCAGTTTAAATTGTTACTGATACCCGTTACTCCCGAGTAGCACCCTGTGTGACCCTTGACCGAGTGGGGGCGGGGAGATCTGCCAGAGGTCACTGTCAAGATTGACTTGCCTTATTCTTCTGGGAAGATAGTAATCTTTCAGAGGAAAATGGTGGATTTCCTTTTAGCCTCTCGTTGGTCTAGTGGTAACACGCTTGGCATACTAACTGCGAGGGTGCGTGGGTTCGAAACCCAATAAGGGGAGTTTTTAATTGTTCTTAACCATTTTACGAACTGTGAGCGTTTGTTAGCAGTTCTAAATTTGTTACTGATACCGTTACTCCCCGAGTAGCACCCTGTGTGACCCTTGACCCGAGTGGGGGCGGGGAGGTCTGCCAGAGGTCACTGTCAAGATTGACTTGCCTTATTCTTCTGGGAAGATAGTAATCTTTCAGAGGAAAATGGTGGATTTCCTTTTAGCCTCTCGTTGGTCTAGTGGTAACACGTTGGCATACCAACTGCAAGGGTGCGGGTTCGAAACCCAATAAGGGGAGTTTAATTGTTCTTAACATAATACAATAATATATATATATATATATATATATATATATAATATTATATATATATATATGCTATGGTATATATTCTCCTATCGTCTCTCTGCTCTCTCTCTCATCTCTCTCTCTCTCTCTCCTCTCTCATCTCTCTCTCTCTCTCTCTCTCTAATTTGTATTGCATCAAGAATAATTTGCAGTTTATAAAACAGTGAAATATATGAATAATCCAGACGCCGTATTAGAAGTTTGTATATATATATATATATATATATATATATATATATATATATATATATATATATATATATATATATATATATATATATATATATATATATATATATATATATATATATATATATGAAAAAACTTACGAAGAAAGCAGATAAATTCGTTTTTAGCAAACGATTCGTATTATTTATTGTTGGTTCATTTTCAATGCAAAAAATAGAATGAACAAAAAAGTTAACATTATACATTTAACAAAATAAATTACTTAAAAAAAATATTAATAGCAAAAATTCAAATTAGTGTGAAGTGTAAAATTTAAAAAGCGAAATAAAAAAAAATTACTAACCAAAAAAACTGAAAAGATAAATGAATGGGGAAATGAATAGAAAAGAAAAACAATAAATAAAAAAGAAAGAAGAAAATGGAGAGAGAAAAGAAAATGGAGAGAGAAAAAGAAAGAAAGGAAAAAGAAAACAGATCAAGCAATTTGATGTGAAATAGAAGAATAATGGATAATCAGTTTGGTTTAAGTGTTTTTATTTATAAGGTCTCTAAAATTTTTAAGTTCTTCATCAGTAGAACCATGTTGGAGAATAGGAAGGTTATGGATGGATATAGGATGTTTAGTAAGATCAGAATGATCTCTAATAGCTGAATTCTTTGGCTGAGAAATAGGATGATTAGTACGAAAGGAAATGCCTAAGCGCTTGAAGGTTCGCACCTCAAGCTGTAGGCTCGTTTGGCCCACATAGTCGAAATTACAGTCCGCACAATTATATTTTTAAACGACGCAAGACCGCAAGCAAATGGGAATACTTTCTTTAATCTTAAAATAGCTACCGATTGAGTGTTTATTACTAAAGAAGATAAGTAATTTACATTGTGGAAAGTTTTTCTGTAAGCTAATTCGAATTTGGAAGTAGAGATTATTGGTAAGAGGTTCAATGTAAGGAAGACTAGATTAGACAGGACATTTAGGAACATAATAGGAAGTTGTTTTAGGTTGGTGGATATTGTTGAGGAATGAGGACATGAGAAAGGTTAATATTTTAAGGAGAAAGGTTATATCCTCATGGAATATATATATATATATATATATATATATATATATATATAAATAATATATATATATATATATTATAAATTTTATATATTCATAATATATATATATATATATATATATATATATATATATATATATATATATATATATATGAAAGAATAGATATTGTTTTCTTTATCATTTAATTATTATTTTTTTTAATTTGAATAAAATGCCAAATTTAAAATGATTTAACATTGAAAAATATAATATATGAACGAT
>JABUQX010018345.1:22500-25297 GCA_015478945.1 Trachelipus rathkii
TGGACGACGGGGTGTACTTCGTCCCCCCCCTCTTTCCCCCGTCGGCTCACCCCCCTAATTGGAATATAAAAAAAAAAAATTTCTAAAATTTTTCCAATGGAGGGGGCAAAACAAAAAAACAAAAAAAAAAAAAAAAAAAATTAAAAACCCCTCCTTAGAATTTTCCGCTGATTTCCGAATATGTAATTTGTTTTACTGTAGGGGCTGCCGTTCCTCGAGTTACATGATATCAGCTTTAGACACTCTTTACCTCTAATATATAATATATATTATAATAGTAATATAGTATAATATATAATATATATATATAATATATTATTATATATTATATATATATATATATATATATATATATATAATAAAATATTATATATATTATATATATAATATTTATAGTATATATATTATATATATATATAGATATAATATTATATATAATATATATAAATATATATATATATATATTATATGGAACCCTTTATTAAACCAAGGGGAGCATAAAAAAAGTTTAAATCCGTAAAGTTGTAATTTGTAATATTTTTTGTCATGAAAAACAGAAATAAACTAAAGAAATTTTTATCCGTAAAAATCCCATTTCCTTTCTCTCATATATTATATATATATTATATATCTATATATATAATAATATATATTATATATATAAATATATATATATTATAAAATAAATATTATTATATATATAAATATAATATATATAATATTTATATAATTATATATATAATAATAATAATTATATTAATAATTATATATATAATTATATATTAATATATATATATATTAATATATAATATTTATATATTATATTATATATATATATATATATATGATATTATATATTAATAATAAATATATAATAATTATATATAAATATATAATTAATATATAATAATATAATATATATATATATATCATATATATATACTATATAATATATATAAGTAAGGTCTGTCGATAGTTTAGGACTATAACAGGGTAAAGTCAAGGCTTTGTTATTGGTGTGTGGGTTGTGGGAAGTAGCACAGCATTCCCTTTGGACACTGCCCGGAAGAGGCCAGAGCGATGTAACTAAGAAAAACTTATAACCAATCCTAACAGGAAATAAATAAGATTTCCGATTTCAGCAAGTTTTAAATTTCAATCGACCAAACTTAATAAAAAATGTATTTTATTCTATATTTATTAATAACACCTTAAATTTAGTAATAATCTTTTTAGACCCCTGGGCAAGTGTACTCTGTGATTGACCTTGAATCCTTCATTAGTTCACGAGAGCAAAGTTTGCCGAAATACCATTTTATATTTTTACGCTTTGGAAAAAATGTTATTTTTTCTTTTTAATATCCTTTTTTAGGAGGTTCGCGCCGACCGGAGGGACAGAGGGGGTAAGAGTCCCCGTCCCGTTCCCCGGTAGGCCGAGAAACCCCCGACTCTCTGTCCATCTTTAATTTTTACCACCGTCGGGTAATCCTTTTAGTTATAAAGAAAAAATTCCAACATTTGGCAACTTTGCGCGCTCCCTCGGAGTACAGAGTTTCTTCGTATTCTCAAAAAACTGTAATTTTTTTCCAACCATTTTTAAAAACATTTTAATTTTTTTTTAAGCGGTTTATTTTTTTGTTTATGTTTTTTTTAATTTCAAAGAACCTGTTCCTACTCATGAATTTAACCGAATTGATATTGATTTTTCGTGTAGCGTTATAGTTTTTAGTTACATGCTGGGCCCCTCTTTCGGGATGCCTGGAAAACCATTATATATAATTTATATAATATTTATATATAATATATAATATATTTATTAATACATATATATAAATATATATATATTATACTTATTATATATTATAAATATATATACATATATATCTATATACATTATATAATATATTTTATATATATTATTATTATAATATATAATATATATATAATACATTTCCAATCTAACATGCGCGATGAGATAATAAATGAATAGCGTGGTGAAAAGCGGACCGTGAGGAAGTTTAGATAATGAGAATTATGGCCGGACTTTTTCCCCTATGAGGTTAAGGAATGGGCCGGGATATTTAAATTTATTTTTCCTTTTTCGATGCCAATTAATCTATTATTATTTAAATTATTATTATTTTTTTAAATTTATTATAAAAAAAAATTAAATTTTGTATAAATTTTTGTTTTAAATTTAAATTGATTTAAATCTTCCTTTTTTTTTTTTTTTTTACATAATAAAGAGTTTTTCATTTAAATATGATTTGATATGGTTTCCCAAGCCGAATTCTGAGAATAATTCGGTAGAAATATTTGTGGAAAATTCTGTGAATTATGAGTTTTGTATATATCAATGAGAAACCCAAAGTTTTCCATTGTTTTTACTTTTTTTGGTATTGAAGAACCGCCCCCCATTTTATCCCTTTTCGGTGGATTCATTGCTCAAAAATTGGCACCATAATAATTTGGGTTTTCTTTTTTCTCCCCCCAAAACATTGTAAAAAAAAAAACACAGAGACCCCCTTTAAATACTTCCTGGCCTAGAGCCTTTGACACGCTAACGACTTGGTTGCTAGAATATGATTGCGAAACAGGGCTAGATTGGTTGGCTTATGCCATGTACTCCTCGCCTAATTTACTTCTTGATGAGTCCGCCCGAGGAGCCTGGTCCACCTTGATCACACATGACACGTACCCCAAGAACAAGGCCGCCTTTCCCCCCTTCTGCAAATCGGAAAATATGGGAAATTTGGTCCCTAATCAAAATATTTGTTGGTCCCTATTAATTACCAAC
>JABUQX010018346.1:0-50000 GCA_015478945.1 Trachelipus rathkii
AAAAAAGAGGATACTTCTAGTATCGTAAGAGTTATATAACGGATTAATGCTATTACGGTGATACTGGTTTGGCGTTCGAGATGAGATGAAAGTAAATCAGCCAGAGAATTATTGTTTAGCTTCTGCTTCGATCTGTTGGATAAAATTTCCTCGCTCAATTGAATTTTGATTGAAGTGAGTTTCTGTGGGTGTTCATATATTACTGGACAAATATTTGATTTATTACCTTAGCCAGTATTAACGTATGCTTTAAATAATTCTGTAACTCTGCTTTAAGTTACATAAATACATTAGTATGAGAATTTAAAGACATGTAGAAGTTCTTATTCCCTACTCTTTCTTAATCTGCTTAGCTACTAGCTCTTTCATGAACTACTATATCAAAAAACATCTTGATGTATAGAGTAGTTGTTTCTTGGGTGATGCTTACTATCTATGTATACGATCGTCAAATTAGTTTTTCAACTTAGTGAACGAATAGGTGCCCTTCCTTAGTATAGTTTTAATGTTTCTTTGTATAATTTGGAACCTGTTTTCGTTGTGTCTTGTATTTTCTGGAGTGTTATTGAGTGCAGTACTTGCTTTTAAAACTTAGCTTTTTCATCTATCTTAAATAAAGTCTTGTTGTATTGAATCTTGGAAAATGTAGTTAGCTCTTTGAGTAATTGAATAAGGAATCATACTATATATAACTCTTTTAAAGGTGATGTTCTTTTAATGAAATACTTTGAACAAAAGAAACTTTCTATTGCTGGTTATATTGTTTAATTTAGCACTTAAAAAATATATATACTCGCATTATATATAAGTATATTTCCAATTTTTGGTAATACAAGTTAAAAACCTCGGCCCTTACCCCCTCCTTGTGAAAATAAGTTCCATGATATTCATTCATATTTTAGTTATCTATAATATTTATACGTAATTTATTTATATATATACTAAAGGTATATATATATATATTATTATAATACTTATTGTAAAATCTTATTGTTATATCAATTATTATATAGTATATAAGTATATGATATGTTATTATATAGTTATAGATATATATATTTATATAGTATAATATTGGAGCCTCGTGTGTATATACTGTGCATGTGTATGCATGTTAACTATAGTATTGTAGTTACCGGTTTCCCGTCTGCTCCAACGGAGCTTGGTTATGTCTCATGACAGGTTTTGAGTGGAGAGCTCTTAAAAACTATTGTTTGCAGGATTTTTCCTGGTTCTGCCTGAGAGAGAAACGTCAAGCCGTATGCGTTAACAGATGCATATCGCCTTGGATGATCGGATTCTTCTTCTTCAAAGTCATAGGACCAAATGGAATATCGTAATTATCGCGTGAAAGAAGTAAAAATATCAAATAAAAAAAATTTCCACTATTAACCAATTTTGTATCTTTATATGGTATATGCGCCAACTTGATTAAAATTTTATAGAAAAGATCTGTGCATGTGTTTTTTGAGTGGTATGCTAGTCCTGGATACAATGGAGTTGAGTATTTGGCTGCGACTATTCGCCTTCTTACTTAATGGTTGGTGCAAAATTATCAGCCCAATAATATTGTACAGTCCAAACCAAAAGTACTTCTGATCTATCATACCCGTGATATACGATTTTAAACAGTATCCCCCTCTTTCTAAATATTCTAAAATTTAAAATTCGTGATCTTTATATGAATTCAATCTTTGCTTACCAACATAATAGATGAAGTTAAGTCAGATTTCTCAGTTTTAACGTGCTTCAGCATAGCAGTGAAGCAAGTGACCAGTATAATAAGAGTTAGGCCGAGAACACTCCAAACGGTAATGGTAAATGGCATGAATATTTTCCTCCAAATCGCAATAGGGTCGGGAATCTTGACCTTAGTATAGGAAATATTCATGCATTTATTTAATTTATTGGAAATTCTATAGTGGCTCAATTATTGACGGATATATTATGCTTTTCAGATTGATTCGATCTGGGTAGAAACATCTCTGTCGGTACTCAGAGTAAAGCCGAACGGTTCAACCACCAGATTAATGCCATTGCTGTTAGCAAGCTGGGCTCTTCGCGAGTTCCCCTTAAGAACCAAGAAGAAATTTCCTCCCGACTTCCACACAGTGTATCGTTCAGTAAAGGCTGATTATGTTCTTCAGGCCTCTTGCTACTAATATCTCTCTTGTTGTACAGGTTTCAAACACTAATGGACTCTCTGTGATCTTAAAACGCATTGATTCATATGGGCCTTGACAACTATGGCCTGGAAAAAGAAGAGAGTTCTGCAAGATCAGAGAATAGAACACTGCTACGTGTCTTTCGAACCCGTTACGATCTATTTCAGTGGATGCTATTCCGAGATCATTGAGGTCCATAATCACCTGAGCGTCATGCTTACACATAAGGTGAATTCTCCAATTTCTCTATTATGGTTCTATTTACTATATCCCACCTATTCGCAAGATTGCTATGCGTTTTAATAAAAGCGTCATGCATTAGGTGATTGGGCTCCAAATTATGCGCGAATAAACGTTTGCAGCGTAATTTCTTGTACTTCCACACCTGTAATATGAATGCGGGAGCATTCCAATCCACTGCTACTCGACTTGTTCGGCACCTTAGATGATAGATCATAACAACTATCCAATGGCCGGATGAAAACATCATTCGACGGGAACCGACAATACTTGATTTAGTTATCATAGAAATATTTGCTACTGGAGTGGAAGTGACTTCAAGTCACACCTCATAGCAAGGGTACTTGTAATATAAGAAATGCTTTACATATTATACTTACCATAACACCATTCAGAATGGTTGAACATTTCCAACCATTTTATTTGCAAGTATCCCTAATGAAGTAAATTGGTGATTTTCATCTATTCAAAAACTAATAAATCCTTCTGTGGGAACTTTGCCCCTTATTCTCATACACTTCGTCCCTCAAATAAATTAAAAAGAGACCCTATCGACCCTTAAACTCCATACCTACTTATTTCAATCTGATAGAATGGGACCAAAATTATATGTTGCCTTCGTCTTCTCAATCTTATACTGGTGCTTGAATAATTGTCCCGAGAAAATTGTTCCCGGAATCTCGATTAATGTTACATCAAGAACCGAGTCAACATATCTTCTTTTTCATCAGATTATTTTTAGAAGTCCTAACTCTTCCCTCCAGTATAAATGTACATGAACATTAGGTTGGTCCTTATGTCCTACTCTCCAGTCGAGTATCCCCCAAAATGCAATGCTTTTCTGTACCTCGTGTTCACAACAACCCTCTTGTAGTTACACTTCAACTGTGTCATGTAACTCTGAGTCAGTTCTGGATTCCCGCGTTAAGGTTGTACTGCGTACAAGCTTACGATGGCTTATGGAACAGGAGTTCGCTGAACGCAATGTGAACTGATCAACAAAAGCATATGACTTCTTTAGTATTGATGCAGGAGTTTAATGAGGTAGGAAACGAGAAGCTTCGCTAGTCTTTCTTCCTTGGTCCCAAGGTACATATGTGATAAGATGCTGTATATAAAAATATTTATTGTAAATTATATAGTTTAGCATGTTTGAGAGTCCTGAGTATCCTTCTCTGCGCTGTTTCTGTGCTCTTCGCCTCTACACTCGTCTTTCTTCGAACGACGTGGAAATTTGAGGTGGGGGTTTAGAATTTAGTGGGCGGAGATATTGGGAGATATTGTTCGTCGCATGGTCTGTAGAGTTATGAACAAACTGAAAAGGTAAAACATGGCTATTTGGTTATAATTGGTAAAAGCAATTATTTAAGTTATATTGTAATCTAATTAGAATAAGATGTCATTGATACAGTCTGGACATTTTTGATCCAGCCTGTACGATGCTTTTCATTATATTATAAAATATGGCTTCAGATATTAACAAACCTTGAGGAATAATATAGATATTATAACAATGTTTCTCCATTTTTAGTTATTGACAATACGATTCATGAAATAATATTTTTATAATAATCTTAATGATAAAATATATGAATGTTCTATTGTGCCAAAACAATTAATGATTTCCAAGTGAAGTACTGTTGAAGACCTTGAAATTGGATATTAAATACTTTCAAGGTTAGTGAGTAAAAATAAAAGAAATAATGTATTTAATGTAATTGATGTACTGTAAATTTATGAGCATTTTATATTAATATAAAGTAGTAAACTTAAAGTTACCGTTTACAGTTTACTGTCTTGTAGGACCATCTACAATAAAACTATTGACCCAATTTGAATAAACCCCTTTTGGAAGTTAACAGGGTGAGTTCAATAAAATAAATATATATAGGTAAAAATGTAATAACTTAAAAATAAAGGAATGAAATGAGTACATATAAATTATAATAAAATATATTAATTTAAATTAAGTTGAAAGTATTGTATAAATATAAAATTCTTAATTATTTTTAATAGGGTTTCAAAGTCGGGATTCATTCCTGAATCCCTATTCTACTGCGGATTATTATCTGGATTCCTAAGCTGGGATTCATTCCTGAATCTTTCTTCTTCTGTGGAATTATGCTACTATTGTGCGAGATACTTTTCACCGTGTTATACAGATCTGAAAGAATACTTTATTATATAATTAGAAATAATTATTCTCTGTTGTGGCAGAGGTTTTCACCATTGTACAGATCTGAAATTGAAACAGTTATACATCCAATCATAAGATAAGTCATGATGTATTTGTTAATATTGAGTCCGAATTTCTAATTCTTACCTTACCTTAATATGCATGAATAATATTTGGAAACGTTTTGGTTTCCACTCTCGAATCTGCTTCCAGGGCTGAATTGAGCTCTTGTACATAATTCTTGATACATTGGATTCTTGTATAAATTACCAATGTATATTATATAGTTAAAGTATACATTATACCTAAGTTCATATCTATTATACTATTATATTGTTGGGAGTGGATTTGTGTTATACTTAAACTCTTTACAAACATCCCATTATTATTTGAGCGAATCTATTAAAGATAAACTTTTTCTAGTGTGTCAATATCCTTTGGTATTTAACTCTTTATTCATATCTTATTTTACTTAATAACTTCGTATAAATATCAGGGTATGACCTACTTAGAACACTAGTTACAAATCAATATTAAATATTCGGATAAGACCTATATAGTAATCAATTGCTTAAGTTGTTTAAATTATCACAATCCTCACCGAATTGTCATCAAGTGAACAGGCACAAGAGTCCGCGAGACTATTCTCCCTCCCCGTGCGCGAGAAGGCCTAACGTGCTTCGTATTAAACCTGTAATGGTTTGGTCTGGTTTCCTGTTCTTTATTAGACATAGAAAACCAACGTCCTTGAAACATCACTACAAAGATCTTAGACGTATCTTTCTATTGGACCTTCGAATTACTGGTTTTCTCTCGACGTTTTGACTCTACGAGAAATTAAGTGGATGAGAGGAACCTCAAAGTCGGGTACGATTGTTCGGTCCCAGCGTTCTTTATATTTAACATAAATAGTAATATATATAGTATAATATATATATATTATAGATATATACTTGATACTATATATCCTATAATGTTATATAGTAGTATATACTATATAGTGTATATATATCGTATAGTATCACTATATATCGATATAGTATATATAATATATATATATATTCTCTTCATCTCCTTTTGGTTCCCTAAGACTGGGGGTAAGGTGCGTATCAAGCATCGGAAAAGAAAAGCAGTAGAAGAATTTTGACAATATTCAGTCAAAAGAAAGCTCTCAGCCTAACCTGGCCCCCGCTGTACCATTTAGATGTAGTAAGTGAACTCGTCGCAGTCAGAAAATCCACCGCTAGAGCTTCACGGGACCGCGACGGATCACTCACGTTATGGTAAATCGTTCAAGTGTAGGGGTCATCCCTGGCCCCAGGTGGGCACAAACCAATAGCCGCCCTTAGCTAACACCCGTCTATTCTCTCCTAATCTATGCCCCTTCTTCTCGCCTCTGGCCAAACTCGCATTTCTCTCCGCAAACATGTCCCTTTAACTGACTCACATCGCATCTTTTTCTTCGTCCTGCCTACCGACACTCACTCACAATCGCATCCGCGTTAACCAACCGACTATCATGTATCCTTTTCCACATGACATAACCATCTCAACATACTTCATTTTCCTCGTTTACTGCTTTTCTTCAAGCCACACAACTCTCTAATAGGTTCATTGCTACATTAACATGGGTAACAACACACCTAGCGACGCCCCTATAGATTTGGGGTCCATTCTGAACACATTGAACCTTTAGATCTATACTTCTTATTCCAGATCCATAGTCCTCACTACTATATCAGAATAACACAGGTAAACACAAACCCTCGTACAAAACCATAGGTCACTCCAGACTTAGTCCTTTTCATTCACGCAACTGAAATTTAATTGCACCAGCCACTTTCCGGCCATTCACAACTTTCCTACTCACACTCTGCATTCATCTGTCCTCTGATCCAACTTAAATATGTAAATGTGAGTAACTCAAGTATTAAATTATATATATATTATAGACTATATATATTATATATATATATATATATATATATATATATATATATATTATATAATATACTATAATATATTATATAATATATATTATATATATATATATATATATATGATATATTATATATTTACAAATGCCTAATCACCTCACAGTTCAAAAAAAATCATAAAGAATCTTTTAAACTCTCCTTTTGGCTCGAACCTCGAGCCTTCGACGCTGTGGTGATACTGCGGCAACGGGTGGGTGTTGAGAGCGCAGCGGAGGCGCGGAGCGGGATAGAGCTAAAAGGAAACCTTCGGAAAATGACTTATTCCGCAGAGGCTTCCCCGCTCACACACGGGTCAAAAGCTCAGAAGATGAGTATAAAAAGCTTCTAGATACTAATACTCTCACAGTTCAGGAAATATAAAGAATCTTTTAAACTCTCCCTTTCATTTTATCTCTCGAGCCCTCGTTGTTGGTATAGCAAGTGTTTTAACTACCTCGGAACCTACGATGAAAGCTAAAAAGGAACCTGGAAGATACTTACTCCCAGTAACTTCCCCGCTCATACTCGGGGTCCATCTCAGAGATGACTGAGTATAAATTATCTATTTTTTTTTACAACTGCGAGTACTTCAGGTTCAGAAATTGAAGAATCTTTTAACTCTATTTTGGGTCTCAAACTCGAGCCCTCGCGTTAGTAATATGCAAGTGGTAGCCGGTGGTTATAACACATCTTGCCTATATCCACAGGGGGCTCGAGTTCGAGCCCAAAAGGAGAGTTAACAGGATTATTATATTTTTCTTGAAAATTTAGTATTAGCAGTTGTAAAAATAATTAATGATTTATACCATCATCTCTTCTGAGTGGGACCCGTGTTGGCGGGAAGCCTCTTGGGAAGGAAGTATTTCTTCAAGGAATTCTTTTATCTCATCGTGGTCCCGTGTTAAACACATGCTATAACAACAGCGAGGGCTCGAGTTCGAGCCCAAAGAGAGTTAAAAAATATATATATATATATATATATATATATAGTATGATATATATATATATATTATATATGATATATATATATATATATATATATATATATAATAATATATATATATATATAATATAGTGTATATATATATATAGATGCAGGGTTTGCCAAAAAATGTTTTTTTTTTCGAAAAACATTTTCAGGGTTATTTGTTTTTCAGAAAAAAACCAGAAAAAACCCTGGGTTGTTGTTTTTTTTCAGGGAATTTTTTCAGGATTATTTTGCACAGATTTTGAAAAATGGGTTAACTCATTTACTGTAGTTATTATAATAGATATATATATATATTATTTAATATATATAATTATATATTATATATATATATATATATATATATATATATATATATATATATACTATATTATATCAAATATATAAGAGTTGTTCCTCTTTTTCACTTTCTGATTCAGTTGATCAGTTCCGAGTATACAGATGCTGGATGTAAGAAACAACATCGATACATTGATGTTAAAAATAGATCCAAATGCCTAAATTATTTAAGAATCTACCTTAATTCTAATACATTTTTCTGATATTCCGCTTAAAAACATAAAAACCATTTTTAGCCCTAGTGGCGCCCAAAGCAATAGCCATAGCCAAAGAATTCCTCATACTATATTATATATATTATATATATATATACTATATAATATAAGTATATATTAAATTCCAAAATACTTATATACATATATATATATATATAATAATATAGAATTAAAATATATATAGTCAGCAACCTATTATGCCAATAGACTACCCAGGGTGACTATATTTATAATTATGGAATTCAAATATACTAATACTAAAAATTGAAAGAAATTTAAATGAAAATCGTCCAATGTTACCAGGAGTGGCAGGGAATCAAAGTTCAGTAGTGGGACTGAAGTCACAATAAGAGAAAATGTTCAAGAGGTTCGATGAAATATTTTGACACCCGAGTTAACATCCAATTAATTGAGAGAAATCGAACATCGATTTAACCAAATGTGTGAAAACAGAATCTCAATTATGCAGTATCAATTTTTAGTTTCACTGAGGAAACAGCCAAAGTGACCAAAAATCCAATAAATCACAGCTCCTATGTAAATAGATTCTCCTTCCACTTAACAGTCAATTTCTGATAATATAAGTTCTATATCTAGTCCAGACTACAGGCATCTCATCAATGGCATGGCGTCTGAGAGTAATAGTATAATATATATATATATATATCTATATATATATATTATATATATATGTATATATATTATATATACTATTATATATATTATATATATTATATATAATATAGTTATATATATATATATATACTATATTATATATCATATAATAATTATATATATGGACGTGCCAGAGTGTAGTAGGAAAGTGTGAATGGCAGAAAGGTGGCTGGTGCCAATTAACTCGTTGGTGAATGCAAAGGGACCTAAGTCTTGAGTGTGCTAGGGTCTTACATGAGGGTATTGTTGTTACCTCGTGTCGTTATTTGTATGGTGGTGAGATCTTGGTCTGAAGTAAGAGGTATAGATCTACAAGAAGTATAGTTTCAGATGGCCAATCTTAGGGGTGTGCTAGGTGTGAGAGAATTGATAAAGAGAGGAATGAACGTATTACAAATCGAGTGGTGTGGTGTGAAGATAGGGGTAAATGAGAGATAAATGAAAGTACTTTGAGATGGTTGGTCATGTGGAAGGATGATGATAGTCGGATTGGTTAAGCGGATGTATAGTGCGGAGTGTGTTGGGAACCGATCCGGCTGGGAGACCGATAGAGAAGTGGATTGAGTCCGGGTGAAGAATGTCTGAAGGAGAGAATGTTGCTGTTTAGGCAGAGGCGAGTAATTAAAGTGCATTGAGTAGGAAGAATGGCGGGTGTTTCTGTACTGGGGGCATGGTTGTGTCCACCTGGGCCAGGGGGGGCTGAACCCTTACATTGACGATTACACAATAGTGAAGGGTCGCGTCGCGGTCCCGTGAAGCTCTTGGTTGGATTTTCTGTCTGTGGCGAGCTCTCGCTAATTAATGGTACAGAGTGGGCTGTAACGGCTGGTTTCTTCGACGTTCTGTCCATGTTCTCCTACGTCCCGATGCTTGTACAGCATGCCTTACCTCCCAGTCTTTGGGGCAAATGAGGAAGTGTGAATGAAAGACTAAGAAGATGATCATAATATATTAGCTCATTATGAGATATTATAGACTATATAAGTATATATTGTATATCACTATAATACCTTTAGTTTTTGAATATAGAAACTAAAAAAAATATATATTTCTTAAGAAAAATAAGAAAAATATAATATATTTTTTTTATTTCTTTTTTTTTTTTTTTGAGTTAGTGTATGCAGGACCCACCACGGCTCACAATGAGCCACACTGGGCTGAAAAATCTACACCATGGGCGGGCCCTGTCATATTATTATGTTCAATAAGTGATTTAATAATTTGCTTGTTTAGAAGTGAATTCTAAGTTTTTGACATATTGAATAAAAACTGTATTTAAAGTTTCTCCTTGCACTGTGTTTAACTAGTTTAAGTTATATAACAAAATCAATGAGTGCTATATAAGATGTTCACTATTCGAACAGGAAGGCAAAACCCTGATCCCTACGAAAGGGAAAAGATTCAGATAAGATATGGATAATCTTTTAGAGGTGGTATGGACCGTAAAGTAGGAATATAACGACAGCGAATAGGGTCCAGCATTTAAAAAATAAATAGAACATTTCTTAACATTTTTTCATTGCTCACAGGCAAAACTGTTGCAAATGCAAAAACATTTTCTAGATATAATATGTGACTGTAATTGATAGTTATTTTTTTGGCAATACGGAGCGTGCAAGTAAGCACCTTCATGTAAGTCGCTTTCCGTCTGTGGGAGAAGACCACTCACGTGTTCGGTCTTAATGTTTCTGAGTTTCCTTCCCCGCCGATCACTCGTCCAGCATTCTTTGGCAACAAGATCGAAAGCCCCGTCGGAGAGCAGGGATAGTAACCAGTTGATGGGAGGCGGCCTTTGTCGAATGGCATCCGGGAGGTACCGGGAACACCTCCGAGAAGAGGAGGCGGCCATTTTGCTCTCTGCAGCGATTCAGAGAGAGAGGGAGTCCCACACATAAAATAATGAGGTGGAGAAGTACGAGAGAAAATTGTTGTACAGCTTCATACCATTGCGTTTTTAGAATGAGGGGTTTTAAGCGCTTGCAGCGCGCTAAGCGAATCTGAATAAACGGCAAATATGAGTGATCTTGGTTAAGGATTAGAATTCCGAGAAAGGGCAATCATTATAGCTGTTACTCTGTTGTAAAAATTGAAGCATAAGGGGGAAGGGTATGGGAGAGGTGTGCGGTCCAGGAGACAGGCAGCAAGCGCCACACTGTCCTATTTAGATCCGTCAGTAAACGACTGAGTAAATTCAAGTCGTGAACTGCTGGCGTGAGACAGAAATGAATGCCTTTAAAACAGGGGCAGCAGGATGGCTAGATTCTGGAGAGAAGATGTCAGAGCCCAAGGGCAAATGGTGGGAGCGGGAAATAGCGAAGGTGTGTACCCTTCGTCAAAGAGAAAGGCGCAAATTTTGATAAAGGGATGTTGAGCTGAAATCTAGAAGATGTTTATAACCGGGTCTTTGCAAATGGCAAGTTAATTAGGATTCTGAGGTACTCCTGTCCTGCAGCATCGGTGTCAGATAGGCAGAACGGTATTGGAGGTTTGAAACGAAATAACTTGTACACTATGATGTATTCCTCTTCGAAAGAGAGAGTGGCATCACACTGGATTAACTTCAAAGCTCACCTGGGGGGACGATCGAAAGCTCCAGTGGAGATACGGATCGGCTTCGTTTTGGATGGATCTACAGGGTTGTAGTGTTGTGGAGGCTCTGACCATATATTTGCCATCAGTCCATATATCCATTGTTCGATCGGATTGGGCTACGTAAAGAACGTTAAGAAGGATTGGCGATCAGGCACCCCAAAGACTTTCTGAGGCGAGATGGACGTAATAGGTCAAGGGTCGATGACCAAGTTTGTTTTAGGTGTTTAATATGCGGTGCGATACGTTAAGTGGTCATCTAGGATGAGCCATAGAATTTGACCTTGAAAGCTTACAGAATTGGCGAATCCATATAACGTAGGTCTTCGCTGGAAGAAGGTGGCAGTTCTTCGATTCCTTTTTTTCTTCTTAAAAAAGCACTGCTGAAGTTTTGGGTGGGAGAAAAATGGGAAGCCATGGGAGCTAGTCCATTGTGAAATATTTTCAACAGCTAGTGTGAAAGTTGCCCGTATCAGGAAAAGGGCAGCCTGGCACCCGCCCCGCCGCTATGTATAAGTGCTATAGTCTATCGACATCTAGGAACAAATGACAAGTCGCTGAATAGGGTTAAACAATATCATTTAAATCCAAAGACAATAGTAGTGACACTAAAACACACCCTGCGGAACCCTTGCATGCCAGAGTAAAGTGGCGTGACAGAAAAGAAGAGCACCGAACCTGGATAGATCTGTGTGATAAAAGGCATTTGAATAAAAGAGGGAGTTGTCCGCGTAAACCAAGCGAAAATGGAGTTTTAAGGAGAATCCCAGTTCCCCACAGTTGTGTCGTAAGCCTTTTCAAGGTCAAAAAATGAACACCAAGAACGCATTCCACCAGTTGAGAAGTGCTTTCTCGTATGTCCAATGGTCTAGTTTTCCAGGGTCCGCAGTCGAACGATTTTTCGCGGAAACTAAACTAGTTTGAGAAAACTTGACGGCTCTCCAGAACAGGGAGTAAGCGGCCAAGAAACCATTTCTCCATTAATTAACAAGTATGAACAGGTCAGCGAAATTGGTCTTTTGGTTGTCTGCCAACTTCGGATCTTTTCCATGTTTGGGGATAGGAATAAAAGCGTAGTCAACACTAGTGAACAAAAGATCGATTCCAGATTCTGTTATAATAAATCCCAAAAAATGCTGAGCCGAAGGAGGATATGACGGAGCATGATGTAAGAAATCATGTCTGGACCAAAGGGCTAAAATCGTCTTTGCTATTTGCGCAATGGTCAGTCTTGAACTCGCAAGTGTAAAAGACGGTTGTAAGGTATGATCTTCTCTTTGGTTTCGGCGTGTTGAAGGAAGTGTGTAAGTTGCTGTGTCAGTTCTTCAGTTTGTTGAAAAGGCCTTGCAGTGTGCGGAATGAACTCGAATGGCTAGCAGCTATAACCTAACGCATTCCGCTACACCGCCGGAGCGAAATCGTATCAGTTTTTATTTCTGGCCCATCAACGGAGGAAACTGTAGGGTGTAAGAGTCATTGGCGAGACGAGGAATATTTTCTTGTGTAAGCTTCATAACTAAGGGAAAGGGGAGTTTGTGAGTTAACAGTCGATATGTAAGTTCGAAAGTATTGTTTACAGCGTTGACGATTAATTCGGCTCTAGATCTCGCTGCGCACGCTTTAAAATATTAATCATTTTGGGGTAGTAGCGGCCTTTTGTATGGCCTGTAGAGTTTTCTTCTCTCTCGGTTGGCTTGGTGCGCACTCTTTGGGACCACCAACGGGGTTGCCTGACCTCGTGTCTGAGGAGAGACTGTGAAATGCATAGCTTCCGCTGCCGAGATGACTACTTTTTGGAAGACGAAAGGCATCATCAACAGTCGAAATCGTTGATATTTGGAAAGGAGAAAGAGGGATAGTTAGCTGTCGCCTGATAAAAAGGAGCCCACTCCGCTCGATCAATAACGCCAGCTGGAGTTGGGTTTTTGCACTGGGCTTGGAGCAAGCTCATTTAATGCTATTGGGTAATGATCACTACGAAATAAATAATCAAAGCGGGACCAGGTAAAACGATCCATAAGGGAAATGGGCAGCAAAGGAAATGTCGATACAGAGAAAGAAAGTGTGGTATTCTAAACTTCAGTAGGTGGGAGTTCCTGTTGTTAGCAAGCAGCATCCCATGGCGAAAAGGGGGAGGCAGATCTAAGCTTCAAGAATCTTGACTTAGATGAGTGACATGTGTATGCACCTCACACACCCGCGTGAGCTGGAAGGTGAAGTCACCTAGTATTATAACAACCGGAGCAGGGAGCTGTTTATAAAAAAGATCTGCTACGTCGACCTTAGTAAATTCACTTCTCGGAGCCAAGTAGATTGAACATATAGTAGGGTCGATGGATAAGTGAATTCGTTGCGCTACTTGCATGAAGTTTGGTTTGAGAGCTGGACTGGGGAATAGGGGGAATAGATTTGTGAATAGTAATTTCCCTGGCTCTCTCCCCTATCATTGTCACTCTTTCTAAAAGTTAACGGCGATTTATATTCAAATGGTTGAAAGAAGTCACGATGACATATGTGCGAGTTTCTTTGCAAACATATACCCTTTGGTTACATATGTTTTATTAGTTGTAACCAAGTTCTTTCGAAATGTATGAGAGAGAATCCACGGACAAGATCCATATTTGCTCCAGGTTGAAGGAAAGTAAGTCATCGGTGAGTTATTTAATATATGATGGTGGTCCTATTAGAGACAATTGTCTCTATGTATGGGGGGTATATTATATATATATTATATCATATATATTATATATTAGTATAGTATATATATATATATATAATATTATATATAATCATATATATATATATATAATCTATATATATATATATATATATATATATTATATTATATATATATAATCACATTTTCGCGCTTTATAGGATCCGAATTATCCAGTCAGCAGCAAGATAAAGCTGAATCCTGGTCTCAAGCTATACAAACCATGAATATTTTCGCACCTTCATAGCATTTTGCTATTTAAAGAATAACCATTTTTTCTTATCCTCTATGTTCAATGGAAACTTTATATTAAAACATACCCGTAAACGGGGGGAGTAATATGCCAAATTTGGGCTTTCTTTTTTTTGTGTAGTCATGAAAAATCTGAAATTTCAAATTTACAATCCAATATGTAAATGTTTTTTCTCAAATTTTAACCTTCTTAAATGTATAGCCATGCGAAAATATTAAAATTTTAACTTAAATAATTTTTAGTAAAATTTTTGAAAAATGCAAGTGGCCAAAAATTGAAATGGGGGAAAGTGAGTCACTATGCTGGGGGAATAATAGGTCATGAATATTATTCTCTCTATGGATTGTATCATTAGTATTTTTATTAATATATAAATTTATAAACAAAAAGTAAGAGGTATTAATTTGGTAAGTGGAAAATACATCAAACTTATATTTTATTATCATTTTTAAACAAATAGCTATTTGTAGAAAGTAATTAAAAATTTTGAATTTTCATAAATTTTTATATATTGCTTTTAAAACACTTAATACTTATTTGAAAAAAAAAAAAGAAGTTTTAATTTTTATACGGTATTTTACAAATATTTTACAAATAAATTATTTTTTTTCCAGCTAAGCATGTTCCGTGAGCCACCTCTCCCACAAATTCAGAAGACTGTACCTAACCACTTCTTTCCGGGTTTGAACTTCACCTCTATCCTTCTTGAAAGGGTTTCATATGGCAGGATTTGATCTCTGTGGTACGCGGATACCTGCACCATCTCAACATCTAGTTAATAGCCGCTGTAAATGTACTTCTTGGGTGTACATAAGTCACCTGACACCTACCTTCTTTTGTGACGGTACTCTGGGCTCTGGCATAAGTGGTATAATAAGGCTATGTTGGTCCATTGATTATCAAAATACGGTATATCAACAGACATTAAAATACCGTAAAGGGAATATATTAAAAACTATAAACGAAAAGGTTATTTATAGTTAGTAGATATAGGAATCTTTTCACCATGAGCACGAACCCCATTTTACCCCATATAGTGAAACCCTTAAATATTTTACAAACTAACCAATATAAATGTAAAATATTAGATAGAAAACTCTACCTTTACAAGCTGTTAAATGGGGATTTTTTGAAGATTCAACTTATAATATCGCTGTAGATGTCCTTCCTTGGGTGGTAATATAAGTACCTGACACCTACCTTTGTACTTGAGTACTTCTTGGGCTCTGCAAAGTGGAAATAGGCTTTGTTGTCTAATTGATTGTATCAAATTACGCGTGTATATCAACAGTACATTAAAAATCCTGTATAGGGTAATAGATAACAATAAAGGGAAATATTATTAAAAACTATTAAAAAAGTTTATTTATAGTTTATAGATATAGTGACTCATTTTCCCCCCATTGAGCGAACATTTTTACCCCATAGGTGAAACCCTAAACGTATTTTAACAACTAACATTTAGATGAACTCTACCTTCCGCTGTTCTTTAGTGTGTTATAAATGGTTTTTTGAAAGATTCAGTAATTCAAGCTTCTGCAACTCTTCGAAGAAATTTTTTTAAATTACAATTTCGGATTTCCAAAGTGCTTTGTTCGTTTTAAGTTTCCAGAAGTTCATTATATGAACCAATAACTACAAAATAATTAATATAGTATAAAATTATTAAACTAACTAAAACCATAATGGAAACCCTAATGGTTTCCCACACTTATTAAACTAATATTAATTTACAGAAACCTGACTCAATTACCCCTTGAAGCCGCATTTGCCCCGTTTTTACGGTAGGGTATAATCTTCGTCGCTTCAAATGGTGGAAAATTATGGAAAAACGTCATCAAAAAACAATCTCTTGCAAAAGGATCTCTGCATATTCTGCTCAAATCTTTTAAGCTGTCCACCATGTTCTGCTCTATTGAGAGGGTGTTTCTCCAACCTATTTTGCGCCAATCTGGTTTAAGCTAAAGAAACAGCTTGGTTACAAAAGCCAGCTGTTAATTGGTAAAAAATTTACAATTTCTTTAATAATTTACTATATTTCCAAGATGAAAGAATACCACTAAAAATCAACCCCAGCTACTTAAAGAAAGATTTTTTTTAAGAATAACCAATTTAAAGGAAATGTATATCAAGGTTTAAATTTCAAATTACTGCTTAAAAAAAAACATTTTCTTTTTTTCTATAAACTTTTTTATGTGAAAAAACCCAAATTTGGGGTTTTTCAGGTTTTTTTTCAATGTGGGTTTTCTGAAAAAAAACATTGGGGACAATCCGATTGTCCCCAATCGTTGCGATACCTTCTGATATATATACTATATTATAATATAATATATATTATATATATTAATATATATATAATTATATATATATATATATATTATATAATTATATAATATTATATATATATATATATATATATATATATATATATATTATATTATATATATATAATATTATATATATAATATATTATATAATATAATACTATATATAATAATATTATATATAATATAATATATATTATATCATATATATATATATATATTATATATATATATATATATAGTTATATCGTTCTTTCCTTTCTTTCATCCTCCTTTTTATTTCCCAAGATTTGGAGTAAGGAGCGCTCCAAGCACGGAAAAGAAAGCAGTAGGAGAGTATGACAAAATGTCGAAAAGAAAGCCAGCCTTACCGCCCCCTCTTTACATTAATTAGTTGAAAACGCTCGTCACAGGACAGAAACATCAACCCTATAAGCTCACATAATATAATATATATATATATATATATATGATATAGTATATTAATATATATATATCTATATATATATATATAATATATCTATATTATATATATATATATATATATATATATATATATATATATATATATATATATATATATATATATATATATATAATACAATATATATATATTATTTATTATAATAATTATTAATAGTAATATTGGTTATAGATTAATTTAAAAAGAAAAAAAAAAAAAACTTCCATAAAAATGGGAGATTCTAATTATGTCAATATAAGGTTTGAAATTAGAGAAATTAGCCTAATTCACTAGTCATGATTGGTTTTAACTACTGTTACAGAATATAGAGAAGGGGTAGACAGAGGAGGAGGCCAGATTACTTAATTATATGACCTATAGGTAATGCCTTAAAATCTATACAATAATTTACTTTAACATAATCGTAAACTTTAAATAAAGTTTGGCACTACTTCTGTAAGGAATGGAAAAAGACATACATTACTTGAGATAGGTAAATAAATTCAATCTCTAATGCATTCTTTTTCTTCCCGTCATTTTAAATAATTCTCACTTATTTCTAGATTGGGCAATATATTCCTGCCCTTTTCTTTGGTCATTATATCAGCTATTTGCTCTTGGCAACTAACCCACTTTATTGTATTGTTATCTTGGTTTTTAATAAAATCTCTCAATGCTGCCATTTCAATTCGAAGGCTTCTGCTTTAACTGGATTATTTGACATTATTCCTTCTTGTAAAGTATAATTATCAGTTCCTACTTCTATATTGAGATCTTCTTTTTTAATTTCTTTCCACAATTCTCTTATATATTGAGCTTCGTCAATGGCGTCCATTGTTCCTATAGCTTCTGCATGATCTAGACACTTTTTTACATTTCTTAGATTTCCATGTTATAGGGCATTTCTTTCTATCTTTGTCTGATATTAATATGTAATAACCTATTTGTGTATGTCCGTTATCTACCTTCCCAAATGAGGCATCAGAATACACAATCAAACATTTCTCTTCTCTCACTTTTTCAAATATCAATTTATATTGTTTCCCTTTTATAATTCTTATTACTTTTATCCGTTCATTTAAGTCCCTTATAGTTGCCTTATGGGTTATACTACTGTATCTGCTTACAGCAAAAGAAATATCAGGTCTTGTATGCTGTGATACCCAATTGAGACTACCAATCAAGGATCTATATTGCTTCAATTCTCTTTCATTTAAGGTTTTTTCCATTTTTGTCATTGTTCCATTTGTGGCATTATTACTTCCTGATATATCTAGTTGATCTATTTTCCACATATCATGTTTGTTTGCGTATTGCAGCTGCCTAATATTTGAAAATGTTCCTTTTCATATTTCCTATCTGAATTTTGTACTGAGGTCATTTATTATTTTCTCTTCAAACAAATCCCTCTTGCACAAAATATTATCATCTACATGAATGACCCATGATCCTCTAAATTATTCTTTTCATTCTTATAGTATATTGTAGGATCCAATAGACTTTGACAAAGTCCTGCTTCTATACAGGCATTCTTCAATGTTTGATAACATTCTACCGCTATTGGGGTTGCTGTCGCAGTGGCTCCACCTCCACCCTAATATATATGAAAGCGGTACACCTCTAATATATTTTGGTTTATTTTCTTTTTATTTATATTTATATGCACTTATAATCCTAATCAGTTCTTTCCCCCATACTTCTAATAACGTCTTTCTCTAGGCTTTTGATATATAACCGTAGATTAATCATTTCCAGCAGTCGTAAATATTTTGACTATTGACGTTATCTCCTTTGCCGACAAAAGGATACCACATACTTCTCTGCTACTTCCTCAATTCTTATTCACAGTCCCAGTGTGTATAGCCGGTCTATGGATTACCATGATTTTTATATTCATGAATATCCTTCACCTTCACAACTTCAAGTATCCGGCTTTTACACCTATTAGTCACACTATTGTGTCATCAGTTTCTACTTCCCAATCTCTGGCTATAACAAATCCAAATACAGTTGTTTTTCACTCAGCTAGTGAATTAGAGGGAGCGTCTTTCTTGAGTTCGTTTTTCAAGGATAGACCAAGTTCAAATCTCCTTGGTCCTTCAACAGTTCTCAGTAGTTTTTCTCCAACTCAACAAGATACGCCTCCACCTTTTTCGCCTTTCCAATTCAGTACGTCTACTGGGAGTGCTAATCAACACACAGACTTCTCAGGTTTCCATTCTAGTCCCCCATCTTTTCCTTCAGATTCCTATCAGTTACCATCACTCTCAAACACCACCAGCTCCATATAATGTAGTCGGTGAGGTTCTCGGTGACCCTGCTCATCTCCAACTTGATGACAGTGATCTTGAATTAGTCCACATAGGAGAGGAAGATTTAACCAGGTTCAACCTTCCCCCTCGTCCGTTTACTCGACGTATGGGACCGGTACCTGATTTGCCTAATGTAATGGAAACTCCTCTGGAATACGTACTCAGTAGAAGAAGGAGTAGTTTGTTATAGACCGTTTTATAGTTAACAGCTTTCAAAATTTCAAAACGTTTACTGTTATCAGAATTTCAACGTTCTTTTCTTCAATAGGACCTGCCGATGTTCACGGAACACTTGTTCTTGTGGTGTTTGCTCTTTTCACTCATCATTTTTCCCGTTTTCCATTAATCATTCTTTCCTGTTCTGAGATTCATGGGAGGGGTTGGTCATATGCGGTTGCCGGGGGAAATTTGCCGGAATGCCGAATGCGGATATATTCGCCGGATGCATGTGATTTGCGGATGAATAGCGATGCGAATAATGCTGATACATGCCACCCATCTCATGCCTTTTTCATTTAAATTAGCTGCAGACAGAATATACACAGTATGAACTTATCTTTACATTCATCTCAGCCTCACTGAATACTTGCCTATAATTCTATCAGAACATTGTTGTTGGCTGTAGTATTTGTTATTATTATTTTTTAATTTTAATATAATATTTAACTGATATTTGTAAAAATGTATATACTACTTCCCGGTTAGGCTATTTTAGGTCATATTTTCATTTAAACATATATACACAGATATCTGAGTTGAAGATTGCTTTCGTGGTATTCAACTATAATTAGGATAAGCCAACAACTGTTAGGTTCTTTTGATTCTCAACATTTTTTCAATTTGATACACAGACACTTATTATGTGCTTATTATCAATTTGTAAATATGTATAAAATTAATCAGAATTGTAAAAAAATCGTATGATTAAATTTTTGATACTTGATACTTATTTAGAATTAAATGAAATTAAACAATTCCTAAAAACTTGTAAATAATTCTTGACTCAGTTTGTCAAAATGGAATATTTGAAAAAATCATTTAAATCAGTGAATCTCGAAATTAAAATTAAATTAATCATCACAGCTGACTTAAATATTCAATTTTTAAAAATAAATTTTGTAGAACGGAACAAGAATAAATCGTTATTATTTATGTAACACTTACACTGATGCAAATAATAGAACAGGTGTATTCTTCTCCTTGCAGTATGAAGACTCTCTTAGCTGTCGGCGCCAGCGAGTTGGAATTGCTCCGCCACGAGAGAAAACTGCTTCAAGACGAATTCAGCATTCATGTCAGGGTGGATTACAGTTTGGGTCGGACTATCCACGACTGTCCTTCCCGTGTTGAAACCCTCATGAAACCCGACGTAGACTTCATCCTGATATGGGCACTTACACCCCTGGCTTGGCAGAAGAAATCCATCACGAATGGAGACAAAATAACAACAGTCTTTGAGCCAGTGGTCAACTTTACAGTCGAGGGTGTACCCAGCATCATGGATAAAATCACAAAATATGCCAAAAAGAAGAATCCAAGGGTCAAAGTTTACCTCCTAATTCCCCCAGTTAAAGACATGTATGTCTTTAACCAGAAACGGATCACGAAAGCATGTGGTCTAGCTTTTGCAGATCATCTCAAGGACGACGACACCATGTCCCCTCGGTTAATGAGGAGAACACTTCCATTCGTTCTCTAATTCCGTTTTGAAGATTTTGGCATATTTCAGATATCAAGTGACAGATAAACCACTCTCGCGGTAGTGAGTTTTTACCTATACTTACGGAACAAATAACGGACACGCCGGAGTATACGTAGAACACCCCTCATATCAGATACTCAAAAGAACATTGTACCTTCAAAAACTCGCGATGCTTCCGATGGTTACATGCTAACCGCTTGTTCCTAGAACAATTTCTACGGAAATACAAAAGCTTCTTCACCTCTCACGCACTTTCTCGTCCCCGGCCTTCTGATCGCCGTAACGTTCGCTCACGAACCAGCCGTCGACCTTCTACAGTAACAAGAAGTGAAGAAAGGGAGCAAATTATCCAATCGGCTATCGAACCACCTCGGCCACCAACTTCTCGAACGTTGACCAACTTCGAGAGACGGTTGGGTGCGGCTCCTTTTACTGGATTGCCTCCTTCAGCTTTTGTACCTCCACCTCAGTTGCCTCACTCCTCTACAGCTTATTCGACTCCTCGGTTGAAGTACCCATCAACCTCGAGTCATCAGTCCGACTATCCGTCTGTTCTGTCGTCTACACAGTTACCATACCATTCTCAGTTGGGTGTATCTGACCAACAACAAGATGACCAATTCCGGTTGGAAATGCGGATGGTGTTGGAAAAATATGGTTATGGTTCTCTATCAGTCTTGCGACAATCTTCAATCCTTCAATCCTTGCAAAAATTATAGACGAAGAGGAACGCTTGCTTCAGCCATATATGCCGCGTTTTCCTCAGTATAGACACAGTTTTTGCTTTATTTTTAGTTTTTGTAGTAGTATATATTATATATTATATATATATTATATATATATACTATATATAATATATATATAATGATATATAAATATATAATATATGAATATATATATATAATATAATATATTATATATACTATATATATATATATATATATATAAGTTATAATATATAATATATATATTATATAATAAATATATATATATATATATTATTATATATATATATATATAATTATATATTATATATATTGCTATCTTATCGTATTATTTCTTTTCTGTTATATTTTCAAATTTTGGTTTTCAGCCTTGTGTATGATAGAGGATGTAAACAATTCTCTCAGTCTCATCATCTCGGTATTCAGATTCCATCCTTCGCCGCCTACTACCACTGCACTATCAGATCTTCCAGTCTACAAACAGTTTTGATTATAAGGAATTGGAGTGGGGGGCGAATTAGTGGAGGGGGATTGTTGGGTTGTCTGTCGCAGTGGCTCCAACCTCCAACCAATCATATATGAAAAGCGGTACACCTCTAATATATTTTGGTGTATTTTCTTTTTATTTATATTTATATCTGCACTTTAATCCTAATCAAGTTTCTTTCATACTTCTAATGACGTCTTTCTCTAGGCTTTTGATATATAACCGTAGGTTAGTCATTTCCAGCAGTCGTAAATATTTTGACTATTGACGTTATCTCCTTTGCCGACAAAAGGATACCACATGCTTGAAGAAATAAGATTGATTTATCATTTTCATGTGGATTATAGCTTCTTTTCTTTATAGATATGTGTTGTCGCTCCATTTGTATGGCTTATTCTTCTGTCTGTCTCTTTTAGATTCTCCAGTTCCAGAACAGACATCGTCGTCCCCAAGACCCTTCTGAACACCCTTTCGGAGGGATCATAATAATCCCCTAGGGTAAGCCATACTTCAGTCTTTATTCCCTTTTATGTTTTCTGCAATGGAGCACAGTTAACTATATATCATATGCCTATTGCTTATATTCTGACAGGTGCTAATCGCGGGCCGACATCTTCGATTGCTATTGCGGGGCTACCGTCCTTGTTTTTCCTGTTGTCAGGACCATTCCATTGCTAATTACGGGACGCCATCTGTCGCTATCATTGGAGCATTTGTTTGCTATCATCACAGCATCTCTTTGCTATTCACGGGGCTTCGTTTTTTTGCTTCTGAGCTTTTCTTCAAGCGTGTTTATCTCTATCAGTGGCTTTGCTGTACCACTCAGAACGAACTCGAAAATCTCAATCACTTGCAGTGCAACTCCGAGAACAACTAAGATTAGTAACCCCAGATTGCTCATGTTTGCATCCTATTTTTTCATACACACACTAATCTTCTTGTTCCAGGTAGTAACTAACACCTACCCTGGAACTCGAACTCGACCATTTATCGGTTTGTAGTCTGAGTTTATCAGAGACAAACCTACGGCTATCTGATATCAGAAATTAGCTTCATCCTCCCCATAAGTTTAAATTAATAAACTTTTTGTTTTTTCCCCCATTGACGAAATCCACTCTGACCTTACCTCTTCAAGGAGGGGTCTTCAAGGAGGATTGACATCACAGGAAGTTCATCGAGTGTTGCAGGGGAAACTATTTAGATATTCAGGTAATAATAATGCGGTAGTCGTTAGGAGAAAGTAGCTAACCGTTGAAGCATAGTGTGGGTAGATTAAGTGTGAATTAACCAATTAAACTGACTAACCTCTAACACTTCATAAGTAATAGATAGATAGTAGAAATACTAACACAGACTAATTTTAACTTCTAGGAGAATTAACACATAATCAATTGGCAAAATAGTCAATGTAGCTCAAAATCTTGTCGATTGTCTAAGTAGATGGTTTCACTTTCTAAATTATAGGGTGGTTTGGGACTCAGGCTCAGTATAATCCTGGGATTGTCTTTTTACCTTCCGGGCGCACCAAAATCGTATCGGGTAAATCGACAACAGACACCTACTCTCTCCTACACCGGAAGCCGGGGAAATTTGAACTAATGAACTTTCCGCTAAGCCATAAAGAAATGTTAAAAACGGGATCATATTTCAGTTTTCAGTTTAAAATTCATATATATATTATAATTTACATATCGTATAATATCGATATTATATATAGATATATTCAATATATTTATATATATAAATATATATACACATATATGCAATTTATTTAATATATTTAATAATAATTTATAGAATAGTATATAATAGCAGATTTGAAAAAAGCTTAACACCGTTAAAAATGAGGCTAGAATTATACAGTGTCACAATGCATGTGACATGAATAACATGAATAACGAAATTTATTGCTTGTGATGCTTTGTTCATATAAAAATTATGTTAGATATTCAATTGGTTAAATGAATGTCAGAGTGAGAGTGTGTTGGGAATCGACGGCTGGGAACCGAAGAAAAAGTTGAATTGACTCAGTAAAGGAGCAGCCTGGAGGAGGAGAATGTGAGTTTGGCCAGAGCGAGAAGAAAGGTGCAAATAGGAGTGTAAATGGCGGGGTTTGTGAGGGGGCATGGTTTGGCCCACCTGGGTCAAGAGAACCCTACATTGACGATATGCCATACGATGAGGGTCGTCGTGTCCCGTAAGCGTCTAGAGGGCTTCTTCTGACTGCGAACGAGTTCTCACTAATAGGTATAAAGGGGGCGGTAAGTGCTGGGCCTTTCTTTTCGACTTGTGCCATATTCCTCTACTACTTTTCTGTTTCGATGCATGCTCGCGCAACCAAGACATGATCATGATATATATCTTCTTTCTTTCTTTATCCTTCCTTCTATTTTCCAAGAATGGGAGTGGTGCGTGACGAGCATCGCAAAAGAAGCAGTAGAAGAAACATGACATAAGTCGAAAGTAAAGCGCCAGCCTTACCGTCCCTCAGCTACCATTAATTAGTGGAACTTCATCCGCAGTCAGAAATCCACTCTCCTAAGCTTCATGGGACAGCGATGGATCCTCACTATGGAAATCGTCAAATGTAAGGGTTCATCCCTTGGCCCAGGTTGGCCACAACCATAACCCCTCACAATCCCCCGCCATTCACTCCTGTTATGAGCCTTTCTTCTCGCCTCTACCAAAACTCACATTTTCTCCTTCAAACATTCGTTTTATTGACTCAATCCATTTTTCTTCGGTCCTCAGCCGGTCGTTCCCAACACTACTCGCACTATTACATCGTTAACGCCACCGACATCATCTTCATCTTTCCATAGACCAAACATCTCACATACTTTCATTTATTCTCTTCATTTACCCCTTTCTTCCACCACACCACTCTCTAATAAGTTCATTCCTGCTTCACTTTACAATTCTTCCTCACACTAGCCACAGGGCCCCTCGTGAGAGCTATGTGCCATGGCGGAATCAATTGAACTTTAGATCTATATCTTCTTATTCCGACCAATAGTCTCTCACTACTCATACAAGTAACTGCACAGGTAACCGAAATAGCCCTCATGTAAAGCCCTAGCAAGCTACTCAAGACTTAGTCCGTTTACATTAAACAACCACTATTTATATTTGCACTATGCCGACCTTCGCGCTGCGCGATTCACTATAGATGCTTTAATTAGCTGGACGCCTCTGCATCGCGCCGTTCCCTCTTCATCCCCAACATATAACCGGCTAAATATTTAAACTCAGACACTTTGTTCGCTGCTCACCATCTAACATAAGCTCACACCACTGAGTGAGTGTCCTCACTCACAACCATTACTTTCAATTATCCACGTATACTTTCAAGCCCCTCCTTTTTTACACACCCTGCCAAAAATTTCTTCTAGCAATCCTCTCAACTCTCTTCAGATTTGCCAAACACAGAACCAAATCACCGCATATAATAGGTAGGCCACAACCTTCCACTCATCTCCATTCTCCACATTCTAACACCATTTTCTTGCATCCCCACCTCGAATTCTTCATAACCCCATCCATAAACAAAATTGAATAACCAAGATGACATAACACAACCCTGTCGTACTCCCGTCTATAATCCTAAACCAATCACCATTGACACCATTTAATTCTTACACCACACGCTCGACTATCGTCATACACTACTTTTGATTCCATTTAAAGCCTACCACTAACACCATATATCACTAACATCTGCCATATACCTTCCCTATTAACTCTATTATAGTTACGCCTGTTTGCAAATTCCATCAAAACCTTAAATTACAGTTAAATCTTCTTTCTCTCCTCATTTTCAATCATTGTTTCAATGTAAAGATTTGATTCACCATCCTCTACCACTCCTAAACGCACCCTTGTTCTTCACCAATCATTCCTTCAGTCACTCGACGCACTCTTTCGACAAAATACCAGCATATATCTTCCTCACAACACTCAATAAACTATAATTCCCCTAATAATTTCTACAGTTCCACCTTTCTTCTCCCTTACCCTTATATAAGGACACTATTACTGCTTCTCCTCCATCCTTGGAACTATACCCTCTTAAATGCTTTTACACAACTTCCAAATCCAAATCAATCACCATCTCGCCTCGCTCTTGATCATTTCACCCAGTAATTCATCCTTATACCCTGCAGATTTACCATTCTTTCAACTTTTTCACTCTAACCATTACCTCCTCCTATAACTAAGTACCTCATCCCCAAAACACCTATTCTTCTTGCACCATCAACCCACACACATTCACTATCAGCCTCTTCATTACTGTGAAATATTTGTGTCAGATTCTTCGAAGTGTCTCTTCCACACTCCTCTCACCACCATTCTTACATCAGTTACAAAGCTACCAGCCCTATTCATTATTCTACAGCAGATTCCCCTTAATATCTCATTCTAACCTTCTTCGCGCTCCCTTCCAGAAGAGCTTCCTCATCCTTTGTAAGTCCCATCTCATCCTCTCCAAACTGCTTCATTTCCTCTTGTTTTCTCAACTACGTATACACCTTTTTTAGTATTTCTTTTTCCCTTGATATAATTCCAGCATCTTTCTTGAGTCTTCATCATTTTGCTTTTAGTACATTCAACCACGCCGTCTTTTTTACCTTTAACGCTTTCATCACCTCTTCCATTTTCAACTATTCACCTGTTTAACATTCTTACTTCCTACTTTATCACATCCACATACATCCTTTGCATACTAACAATTGCTTTCCTTCATTGCCCTCCAGATTCTATTCGTATCAACTGTTCACATTCAACGTTTTACTAGCGAGCGCTCTTACGTAAATCCTTATTGTCTTGTTCACTTAAACTTCTCACTCTTAATTGTTCCCACTTTCTCTTCTTCTTCACCTTCCTCTCCATCCAAGCCCCCACTTAACTTAATTTTACGTAAGATACAACATAATGCATCCGATAATCCCATCCTAAACCCCCACTGATTTAACATCCCAACACATACTTCCATCTCCTTCTTCACCAAACACTAAATCAGTCATACTTTTCACTCGATACCATCTCTACCTTACACCAACTCTAGTATACTTATGATACTCTTGTGTTTAAAGAAATGTATTACTTACACCCATACCTCTCTCTTCACAGAAATCAATCACCTTCCTACCATTTCTCATCTTTCCTCCGCGCCAATCCCCAAAAACCACCTTGTTATCCATCTCCCTTTCTTTGATCACCCTATCCCAACCATCAGGCCCTCCCAAACTATCCAATCGAGACTTACTTTCACCCCATCCAGAATCACTCCACATTGCAGGATTATCCCAAGAAAATTGTACCTCTCTGTCAACGTCTTTCCGTCAGATGGACCATAACGTCACAACCAACATACCTTGACCCTTTTCAAACTTAAGATTTAACCATTAGAATTCTAGAGGACTCACACACACAAAGTCTACATAGCTTTGTATCACAGGTCACCCCGATCAAAATTGCAACTCTTCTCTTCTCTCTCATTCATTTCCAAACCAGCACACACACATTTCACACACCACACCACTCAATTTCAACGTTTTCTTTATCTTTGGTTTCAGTCACAAGCGAGGCAAAATCTAAATTTGCCCTTTCCTAAAATACATCCATCACCTCTCTCCTCTTCTCCTCAACATTTATTCCTTCTGACATTCCATGTACCTCATACGGATTCATACAATTTTGCGAAAGATAGAAGGCCCCTTTACGCGCGATCACGACCCTCTCGAGGCCTGCATTAGCATATATATAGATATATAATTATATATATATATATATATATATATATAATATATATATTATATATATATTACTATATATATATATATAATATATATAATATATATATATATATATATATATATATTATATATATAAATATTAATATATATATATATATATAAATAGTTAGTGATGGGCCGATTATGAATTGTTGCCGAGTGACGATGACGATTAAATTTGGAAAAAGTAAATATTTAACAAATCTCATCTCTCTCTCTCTCTCTCTCCTCTCTCTCCTCTCTCTCGTCTCTCTCTCTCTCTTCGTCTCTCTCTCTCCTCTCTCTCTTCTCTCTCTCTCTCTCTCTCTCTGCTCTTTCTCTCTCTCTTCTCTCTCTCTCTCTGCTCTCCTGCTCTCTCTCTCTCTCATCTTCTCTCTGCTCTCTCTCTCTCTCTCTCTCCTCCTCTCTCTCTCCTCTATCATCGCTCGCCTCCAGGCAGCTTCTTCGTCTCTTCTCTCTCTCTCCGTTCCCTGTCATGCTTCTACCTCCCCTGTCTCAGATCACATCCCTCCTGTCTCTCGTCCTCCTTCTCCCTCTCTCTCTCTTCCACATTTTCTCGTCTCTCCTCTCTCTCTCTCCTCTCTCTCTCCACTTCTGCCCTCAAATCCTCAGTCTCTCGTCGATCTCGATCCCATGGTCTCATTCTCGGTCACCTTCAATCCACTCTCTCTTCTCACTGCCTCTCCTCTTTCTCTCGTGAATCTCCCTCTTCCGTCCTCTCTCTCTCTCTCTCTCCTCTCTCTTCTCTCCTTCTCTCTCTCTCTCTCTCTCTCTCTCATCTCTCATCTCTCTTCTCTCTCCTCTTCTCTCTCTCTCTCTCTTCTATCGTCTCCTCTCTCGTCTCTTCACTCATTAGAATTGCCTCTCCATCTCTCCTCCTCTTCTCTATCTCTCCTCTCTTTCTCTCCTCTCTGTCATCTCCTCCAGCCCCATTTCTCTCTCCTCTCCCCTCTCTCTCTCTCTCTCTTCGTTCTCTTACTATAATTATATATATTATATTAATATAGTATATATTATTATATATATAATATATATTAAAGTATAATATAATATATATTATATTATTATATATATATATAATTGATGTAGAACAAAGGGGTCATATTGGTTATTCCAATAATTTATTATATATTATTTATTTGAAGCATGATCATAATTTTGATTCCTAAGGTCTCTAATAAGTAATTAATAATGAATGATAAATAATATAATAATAATAAAATTAAATATATTTATATTATATAATTATACTATATTATTAATATATAATAATATATATTATATATATATATTATATATATATAAGATATCTATATATCAAACATAGTTTAGAAGTAAACAAATAATGTAAATATAGTTTTTACAATAGGCAATATTAAAATTGGCTAAAACATCAGTAAGGAATGCTGATGGATTGTAAAAGATTTATCAAAGAGAAGGAGGGAGCTGTAAAATCGTTGGTTGGGAATGAGCAGGTTCATTCCTTCTTCACTAAATCTTTCTCTTCCTCATAATCCAATATTTCGATCGTCACAAACATCATTAAATACTTCAAATTTCTAAAAAGAATAAATAAAAGAAAAAATTTAAATTCTCTGTACGTGCTTGATTCTACTTTTAAATTTATATTGTTAAATATTTATGAATTTTCGTCTCCTTGTTCTCAATAAAGTAAAAATACTCGATTAGCCTTTGTATAAAATATGTGGCAGTGACCAAAACTCCTGTGAATTAATTTTTTAAAATGTTTTGACCTTCTGAGAGTAGATGTGATAGAATATATTAGGATTTGAAGGATCCTTTGAAGGATTTGAAGGATCCTTTCCAAATCCCAAAGGATTTTTTAGAAGGAAATGTTAATTTTTTGGTTATATTTGCATCTTCTTCAGTTTATCTCATTTTAATCAGATTAGAATGATTCTAATTTCATAACAAAATCACATAATAAAAAATCATAAAATTATTATTTACAATTTGTCTTAAAATCAATAATAAATTTGTGATCAAAACAAAAAATTAATTTTAAATTCAAAATCAAATTCTCAATTACGGTCATGATAATGAATAAAGACAAGCAAATCGTGTGGCAATAAAATATGACTAAAGGTTTGATCAAATGACGAAAAATCAAGAAAACTTAATGTCTTATTCATATGGCAGGCGACTGAGAGACAGACACAAATCAAATAAAAGGTTCAGACAAAAGAACCGACAAAAGATGAGACAGAAATCAAGCAAAATGACAGAGAGAAGAGCCGGCAAAAGGACAAGCTGAAGAACCGACAAAAAGCAGCCAGAAAAATAAATAAAAGGACAGCCAAGAACCGACGAAAGGACAGACAGACAGAAAAACAGCACAGACATACTTAGCCAAAACTAGCGTCAAAATCATACGTTTATATGTTTTATCAAAATAGAAGTATTTACAAAAATAAGATTTTAAAAGGCTCAAAAGAAATATAATTTAGGTAAAATTTAACAAAACTTATATTATATGACACTTAGAATTATATATGTTATATTTAGAAGTTACCTTTATTAATGCAAGACTAGATTTCTTGAACATAATACTATAATATGCAATTTCTTCCCGAAAAATAGGATAATATATAAATAATATAATAATATTTCTATCATTCGCTTTATAACATATATTAAAATTTATGAGTTATTCTCTAAATTAAATTAGGCATAACTCTTAGTGTTTTTATATAAGCATACCAAATAAGTATTTAGTGACTAAAAACTATTTAATATATTATTTAAATATATATAATTTATTTTGACAATATTATATTGTGGAGGTCCACTCCCCTATCGACTTTTCGCCTCACTAAAAATTAGACCTATTTAATATCACTAAATGAATATTGTAAACACTTCATTATATAATTTTACTTAAGAATCTCTCACTAAATAACACCCATACACTTCGCACTGCAGTTGCTAGTTTCTTAATAAGATTACTAATAAGAATATTTATTACCTTGCTGTACTAGTTAGTGATTAAAGTAGACATATTACTGTCGAAAGAGTAAATCATCTTATATATCACTTATTGCATTAATTACCAGCCAGTATATTAGATCAGATAATAAGCTAATCTCTGACTAGTATGAGCGGAATTACTCAGTCACGCAGGTTTAGAATACAAATATCTGCGAAGTGACGTGAAAGAAGTGAGTATCCAGCAGGCTTCTAAAATTCGGAAACGACACCCGTTCATCCACCAAGAAGTTGTATCTTGTAACATAGATCCATCCGTTAAAGAACCTTGTAATGGTCAGAATAAGTTGCTTCCAGACTCTTCCGAATACGAACTACTCGAGGAAAGAAATGGGAACAGGTCTGAAGTTAGGCAGGAATGTATGATGAAGCACTGGAAGGATGAAGAGGTGGTAGCTGTCGAAAATCCAGGTGTTTCATATGAGCCATTAATTTTCTCCTGAAGACGTTGTAAGAAACTTTGTTTATAGGTGCTTGAGGAAGTTCAAAAGAACATAGAGGTGTTTCCGGTAATTACTTCAAAAAAAGATAATCCTGAGTCATCAGGAATGCAACGAAAACTGAACATGATGACTGAAAGAGAGTAACCAGCTTCGTTTCCGCGCCATGATAGCACTCTTCAAATATCGATAAAATCTTTCGATTTTACGATTTGCTGAAGGGTGGTAAGCTCTTTTCCGGAGTCTGTGAAATTCAGTCAAATTTGATAGTTCAGCGAAAAAATCTCTATGAAATTGGGGTCCTCTATCTGACATTACATAGAAAGGAATTACAAATCTTTGATATTCATTGCATGAGCAAAACGCGACATAATTTTCGAAGTCGTATTCACTAGAGGAAGCTGCTTCTGTCCCCATAGTGTTCTTGTCGATGGCAGGTTGAGAAGAAATCCGAAGACAGAGCGTTGATATGAATCCTGGTAAGAGAGTGAACGATGTTACGAAACGTGAAATAATGGATCCTCGCTCACTATGGCTCTTTGATATATTTTTTACTGGTTTCAAAAACGCGTATATCCGGCATATATATTGATAGCAAGTATTCGTTGTTTAGTTATAGATTTGGAGATTAAAATTAAAGTTTGGTGTCCTTACTGTTTGAACATGCAAACCAAAAATTCTTATTAGTCTACAGATCTCCATGCTCTCGTGCCAGAAATTATCTAGTCTTTATAGATATAAGACGCAGAGAAAGTCTCATTAACTTCCAGGAGAAAAACATCTGCTCTGGAAAATTGTGTATAGATATATCTGTTAATCCACTCAATGAGTTATTTATATTGGCAAAAAATAAGGTGATCGTTTGGGAAGTGAGCTGTAGTGAAAAGTAATATATCTTGGTAGAGTGTAAGTAAGAATAAAATAATGATACAAGGCTGAAATAGTAGGTAATTAAAGAAAAGTGGTAAAATATATAATATATATTATAATATAATTTTAATATTGATATTATAATATATATATTATATATATATATTAATATATTTATATATATATATTATATATTATATATTATTAATTAACATATTATATATATTTAAATATATTAATTATATATATATATATATATATATGATTAATTATTATTATATTTATGAGATATATGAATATCAATTAATATATTTAATATGTTAAATATATATAAATATTATATATAATTATATATATGTATTAATAATTAAAAATTTATATAATATATCTACCTAAATTATAATTATTAAACATTTATATGTGTATCAGATATTATATATTAATTTTAATAAAAATATAAGATAGAATAAAATAAAAATATAGTAGCCTAATTAAATTTTATAAAGAACTCAAATAATCATATAAAAAGTAATGTTAATAATTGTTATATAGAGTTTTAATAAATAATAGTTTAAAGCGTTTTTTACCAAATAGACGTAATTAATATATGTACTTTATGAAATAAAATGCTTAGATATATTACAATAATTTATGGATATAGAGTTAATTTAGTGAGTGAGGATAGTTCAAAACATATTATATGAGAACCTCAATTTCCATCTATTATCTAGGTGACATACGTGATATTTAATATTCTTTTCATATATATATATATATATATATTATCTAAATATGAAGTATTATAATATTAAACCAATACTTTAATCATTTATTTAAATATATATATATATATATATATATATATATATATATAATATATATAATAATAATAAATATATTAATAATTAATATATATATATATATATATATATATATATATATATATATATAATATTATATAAAAGTTCATCACTCTACACGGCATAAGCCTTATTCTGTGGAGTTGTAATCTTACTCTATGAGTATATCTACCTTTAGATTCCGGAATAGGTATCGATAATACCACCGCCCCTGGATATCTGCTACAATCTCCTCTTATAGGTCTCGGATATATCCTTTTCAGATTTAAAACATTTCTGACATTACCGATTAACATATTTTCATAATATACTAAGCATACCACAATACGTTTATACAAAATACTAAAAAAAAAAGAACATAACATTTTTTCCTGTCATGATTCTTTCTAAAATGAGAACAAATGTATCTCAATAAACATTAAAACACTTATGCAATAAATAATAAAATTTATAAGAAGAAATACTAACATTAAATATAGATCAAACAAAATTAACAAATGAAGATATATTGGGTAAAATAAATATAAAGTACATAGCATTATGTGATGAAAATGTGATTCCCTATCATGTGCTCATTCAGAAATGATTATGCACTACCTACAAGCGAATGTTAAATTCTTGAAATATGTGGTTAGGTAGTTCTTTCCAAATGTATGCTTTATTTGAAAAGTCATTAACATATTATATTTATATAATGAATATTATTATTAGTTTCAACTAAATATTTAAAATTTGATTTTATAAAAAAATATTTATTTCAGTTTCTATGGAAATTAAAGTTACGGTACATGTTCTAATTTACAAAAGAACTTGGATTAGTAAATTCAATACAGTCAAACAAGTATTTCAACCTAGAATGTACTAAATAGCAATATGCTAGCTATACATCTTAAGTGTTATAGTGGATTTAAAAGTCAATAAAATTTTAACATGGATGTTAGGTAAGTGAATGTATGGCATATCTTAAATATTATTAAACTCAACACACACAAATTAAAAACAAAAGAAAATGATGAAAATTACCTGTTACTTTTGGATCTAGTGTTCCTGAATGCCCAGTCTTCTTAACATTTAAAATTCTTTTTATCCATGCAACAACTTCATGTGAAGATGGATTTGAAGGTTTATCTAAATAGATTACTCCAGATTTAATGTATTCACTTAAAGGCCTCTGTAGAGGAGAACATCCTGCTTCCAAAGGTGTGTAGTGGTTTGTGCGTACATTCAATTTGTCAAAATTCTACAAAATTATAAATATGAAATTTAACTTTTAAAAAATATTCCTGATCATAATATACCATCATAAGATATATTAATAAATGCGATATAGTTTTTGAAACTGATATTTTAGTACAAAATAATACTAATGATAATAATAATTATATATTGGATGAGTCAATAACTTATTACTTACTTTTAGAAGTAAGGGCCAGTGAGAAGTATCCAAAGGTTTGGCTTCGAGATTGGAGGGCTCAATTTTGAATGAAATACATTTATTTGCTTCTGTGCCTTTTTCTTTTTCTTCTTGATATGCTTTTCCTCATCAACATCTCTACCAAGAGCTCCTTTCATCTCAACATCTCCACCAAGAACTCCTTTTATAAAAGATAATTAATAATAATAATAATTATTAATAATATATAATAATAATAATAATAACATATTCTTAATAATAATTTATCTTTTGCTCTACCAGCCCCAAGGTTCTTCCTTTTAACGTCATAAATGATTAGCAAATTCTCGTTCATGTGTCTTAAACAGTACTTTCATCTTTAAATATTTAAACCCTACTTCTTAATAAGCTCTATAGATTTTGTTCCCTGATATGATAATTAAAGCTTCTTACGATACTGCAGAATATGAAATAATATAATTTTTATGCCATTCATTTGATTAATCAAATCGTTTTATTTTATGAATCTTATTTAATCCATAGTAGTCAATTTTGTTATAAAGTAATTCTAAAATATCTACAATCTTTAAGCGAAAACTATCCTACTTGCTTTAAACTATTTTCAATTTTATTATTGTCTGATATATATAATATATATATTATTATCATAATTATAAGTATTATAATTTATATATATCTATATATATAATAATAATAAATATATATATATATAGTATATATATATAAAATATATATATATATATATATTTATTAATCATTAGTAAAGGATATATGTGAGGATATTCACATTTCCATTTGGACTGTTCCAAAGATCTGCATCACCATGGATGTACTGTATATATAAAATTAAAGATCTCCATTCAAATATATTAAAATATCCACAAAATTCAAAGACCCACAACCAAGAGTATAAAATTCTGATATCCAAATATGTCAAAAGTTTCATACCTCTTATGACATAAATAGCATATAGGCAGCAACATTCATAAAATATAATTTTATCCATACCCATATGAGTTATCAGTTTCTAATGCACTAATAACAAATAACTGTCTATGTTTTGGGATTCGGGTGTCTCCTACCAATCAACAGAGTGAGCTTACAGAATTTTTCAACCTATTATATATAATTGGGTAACTTTTTCCAATTTCTATATCTAATGGAAATCAGGCTGACTTCATCTAATTTGCGATTTCACATTACAAATTATCAATCCAATCTAGATTAACTATTTACAAAAGTCTCAATCAATTATCTTCTACAATATTAGGCAATTTTAGCCTTTATCAGGTTGATTTATTGAAACTCTATTTAATACATAACATTTTGAAAAATATTTATACAACCAACTTTTGGTTTCTAATATATTACATCCAGACTAATATTCATATAAAATTATTATTTATTAATTGAAATTATATATTAAAAAAATTAAAATTCAAGTAATTTCTCATCAATTAACAAAACTTTGATACCATTCTATGCAAAAAAGGACAAGTAAATTTGTTCAAAGCCAAACTGTCTTTTAAAAATAAAATAAAATACTTTATCCTCTCCTTGCTTAATCTTTAAGTACTTCTAAAAGATTTCCATGATTCCCTCTTAATCTTAATAATGAATAATACTGTAAGAAAATTTAATAACTTTGAATATTCAAAATAACAGATTTCACAAAATAATTGATAACCAACAATAGTTTAATCTATTAATGGTTGAAATATAGAGAAATAATTTCACACTTTACCATTATCAACTTCCATCTTGTCTAAGCAATAAAAATTTAAATAATTGATGATAAAAATATTCAAGTCTTAGTTAACCCCAAATGTATCAAAATGCAAAAATAAAGGTTATAGTGTATTCTAAAATCTGAAATAAATAAATAATAAAATAATTTCTATATATATATTATTTATATAAATATATAAATTAGTTTTATATATAATATATAATATATTATATATATATATATTTATATATGATATTATATATTAGTATATATATATATTATATATTTAGTTATATATATACTATATATATATATATATTACATATATTATATAATATATATATATAATAGATATTATATTATTGCTCTATCTGATTATCCATAATAATTTTAGCCCTTATATCAACTAAGTACGTGCACAATTTTTTCAAAATCGTGATTACTTAATAACTATTTGCAGTATACCCGATACTGATTTACTTTTTATCATATTACTATATATATAATATATATATTATATTAGTTAATATATATATATATCATATTATATAGTATATATATATATATATTATATATATATAGTAGTATTAGTTACCACATCAACACACTTCTAACGGTGCAGATGTCTCTTATTTTCTAAGAGTGGGTGTCTGTTATGTCCTTCAACAGTTCATCTTTCTTATCTAAGCGTAAATTAAGCAGATGAAGCACATGACAGTCTAGTGCTAAATGTGATGGAGTTAAATTCAGTCAAGCAACTACAGAAGATAGAATTAGGTAATTCACTGGAAAGAGGTGGAGGCATAGTATATACACGCATTCGAAACATATAGTCGATGTTTACCTTAATGGTCAACTATTGTACAAAATTATGCGCAGACACAGCACCTTTGTGTTATCGCGGGCACTCGTAAGGGGTGTATGCTTCATAGTCATTCATAAGTTTCTTGAGCACTTCTTTACTGCTGTCATGGTTACTTAGAAAAGTAGAGATATAGTCACCTTACTTCAATTGTCTGTCAAATATTAGATTGGGTCAAGTGAACTGGATAATTGTATCATATCATATTTAATAAGCATTTTTGTGCCTTTTGACTGTCGACCTCTGATTCTCATATTAGCATGTAATATACCAGACAACTCTCTTCCCTTATATTATGAGTAGCTAGTACTCCATTACACAAGGGCATAATTTAGATAGCTTGTATATGCTTTGAGCACCTAGTTATAGAGAATAAAAAAAGCCTCATGTCTAAACAGAATTTCCAGTTCTTTGATGGCCTTCCTTTAGCAATCTCGTTTGTGAATTGTAAGGTTTCCAAAAACATTTTTTTTTTGGTTTTTTAAGTGTTTAAGCCAAGTAGATGTTATATTGTTCAAACAGTGATATTGATTCATAGAATCTTCGTATAAAGAGATGAGTAATGAAGTGTCTTATTTATGATTTAAAGTTGGGTTTTGAAAATGATATTCATTTACTAAAAGTTGAGTACAGACCCGACTCATGAATATTTCTATTCTCATTGATCAGAGAAAATAAGAATCTGAAATGATTAAGATTGAGTGGTTCAATCTTATTATTAAAAGGAGGTAAGTATCTATTTAAATGATTTGATAGAATAATAGGGTTTGAGTCTTCAGCATATTGTTAGTGTGATAGAGTTGGATGTGCAGTATTGTAGAAGATTGTTATTTGAAAGTATGAATATATGTATGGGATAAGTACAGTAATCCTATAGGATACATCCTTACTTATTTATCTTTAGAAAAAGTAGTCGCTCTATATTCACTCAATGCAGCCAGAGTATGGTATTACAATTTGAAAGAAATACTAGACATTAATTTTAATAGTCTTAAGAAGGAGTAAATTCCAAAGTGAGGGAGTCTTGGGATGTACTTGATCGCATTGCATTACCGTTCCAATTATGCTTTGTATATTGTCAACGCTCACGATTGCAAGTCTCACTTTGTTTCTCTTAATGGTGAAAACCTATAAATGCAGTAGAGATTTTGGATAAGTTTATATCTACCAGTTAGACCTTTGAGGCATTCCGAAAGCCCGTTCCAGTGCAAATTGGCATATCAGGTGTAATTGATTATTCCAGATGATTCTAAATGAATGAGATTTGAGAAACTGTGTTTCAAAGATCTTATATATGTAATGCCAAGTGATATTTAGGATATGTTAGATTAACGATCTCTTTTTTCTGGTTTGAAAAAGTGGACACGAGTACAGTTTATTTGAACAATGGCTGGGTCAGCAATGGAATACACTCCCTCAAAACTCGGGAAATAATGCCACCTTGCTTCTCATGTTCATAGATTTCAGGAGCCATTCACTGATAAATGTAGTTACAGGCAAAGGCATAGGATCCCTGAGAGAGGAGGAAGAGGAATCAGAATCAGATCCAGGGTTGAGTTACTGGAAAATAGGAGGCCCAAAGAGATTTGGCTTTTCAGTTGGAAATTAGCAACAGAACAATCAGATTGAATAAGAGAAAGACAGATTTTACAGAAGTTGTTAGAGATTGATTTTGGCAAGATGCAAATGACTGGATAATTAGGTCGCAGTCGGCATCGTATGAAGATTTCTTCCATTTCAAGAAGAATAGATCAACACAAAATAGCGTCCCGAGCTCAGCGGAGAGCAACTCGCCAACTACGTCGAGAAGACCAGGTTCATCACTGTCCGGCATGTGAGTGTGAGATGCTGTTCTTCTTGATCCGTTTGCTCAGATTTAAAATGGGCACAACCCTCTAGATTGGGCTCTGCTGTGAGCGTGTGTTAACTGTATAAAAAAAAAAAAAAAAAAAAAGTAGAGAACCATAATTATATATTATATAATATATATATATATAAATATATATCTATATATATATATTATTATATATATATAATATAATATATATATATATATATATATATATATATATATACCGTGATATAGTGCTGTTACCTTAAAAATAAAAATAATTTTTGTTATGCAAGAAAAGGCCCACCCTGTAATCTCCGTTATATGATTTTAGAGATAAAAAATTGGTGGACCTATTAACCCATTGAGTATGCATGTTTAAAGGTGTTTAATGGTTCAAATTCGATTTTTGGAATTTTAGGAATTTTTTTTAAACTTTTCAAAAATTTGCCTACTTTTTGACAATCGTGAAAAACATTTTGGTACTTTTCCAGTCAATACTCCATTAAGAACTATGAACTTATATTATGAATTAAATTATGTTAGTCCAGCATAAGTAATCCACATAAATTCAAAATTTTGGTGCACTAATCAACTACCAGTATATCGACAAAGACTATCAAACGGGCCATGTGTAGTACCAAAAAAGGCCCATTTTTTTGGAATGAAAATTTGGCGCTGTTATAATGTGTTATAAAGATAACAACAATGTATATTGTTTTTTTTGTTTACTTTAGTATTTTTGGCTAATCAATAGGATTTTGTTTATGTAAAAAGGCCCTTTTCATAAATTTTATGTAAAAGGGCCCCATCTTTATTTTAACTCTTGTTGTATATAACGTATATATAATATATTATGAGAGTTTATACAGAGTGCCACTTGGATTTTTCTTGTTATTAAGGAATTACCTTTTTTTTTTTTTATATTTTTTTTTATTAAAAAAAAAAAAAATAAAAAAATAAAAACAAAAAAAATAACTAAAAAAAAATCTTACACGTCTTAAACAAAAAACCTTAATAACAAAATAATAACTTAAAAACACAAAAAATTAACCCTCAACCAGAGTATGAGGTACCCAATTACATGATCAGTATAACAACCATTTGAGGAAATTTTACTTTTTTATTTTATTATTTTTCTATTTTAATTCAAAAAAAAAAAAAATAAGATTCTAAAATTGAAACTAAAACTTAATACAAGATATATACCTAAAAATACCAAAAAATTAAACTCTAGCAAAGTGTTAAATGGGGGCCATTATTTTCTTAAGACTCAAAAAGTGCTTTTTTTTTTTTCGACTTATTAAAACTAATTTTTACAATTTTAAGCAAAACAAAAAATTTTTATGTGGTAACATAGAGACAGGCAACTAAGAACTTTATTTTAAATCATATATGTTAATAGTTTAGAGTTTATTGCCAAACTTAAAAAAGTGGGCCTTTTTTAGGTAACAGCACTAAAATAACATTCAAGCAAAATTTTTGTATTTTTCAACTGCAACAGCAAGTGACGATTTGCCTGGCCCATATAATATATAAAATATGAAGATCTATTTACACATAGCATTAAATTTTACTCTTAAGAACAGAGCAGGAAGAAATTTCCAAATGAATTAATTATTATAATGTTATTAATAAAGTTTTTTGTTTTCCTTTAAATTTTATTTATCTGAGTTTCTTTATAACTTTCAAAATATAAATCCAATAGTTTAGTTAACTTTACCATTAAATTTATTTATTTAAAAACTTTAATAAATATTTGGGTACGGGCTCTACCCCATGATACATCTGATTAATACTAATATTATAATATATATATATATATATTATATATATATACTATATATATATATATAATATATATATATATATTATATATATATATATATATATATATATCTATATATCTATATAATATATATATATATAATATCTATATCAGGGATTCTCCATGGGGGTAGGTTAGCCCCTACCAATATTTAAAGTTTTTAATAAAAAATATATATTATTATATATAATATATATAATATATATATATATATATATAATAATATAATAATATATATTTACTTAACGATACATGGAATGCAGGTCAAAATATTTTTTTGTTGTATGTAGCCTCTATGATATAATATAGAATAGATGTTCTAGGGGTAAAGATGAAGTTATATATATTACCTGTAAAACGGGGCAAGATTCGGTCCTGTGGGGCAATTCGGACCATGTGGGGCAATTCGGATCCAGTGCTCAAAATAGCCTATTGAATTAAATATATTCAACGATTGTAAAATAATGTTTATTCTTAGGTATTAATTTTTTTATGAAACCTTTAATTTAAGTCCATTAATTTGTGTTGTTTTTTTTTCTGCGCACTATTATAAATCGGGTAAATTTAGGACTATTGCTAAGAATAAACAGGTCAAAATAATTTTGTAGCTACATTTATTTGTCCCAAGATATAGTACTCTAAAAATAGTTCTCAACTTAATGCAATCGTTGGGGAGACAATTCAGGCAAGGAGATAAATATTTTATTAATAAAAATTTGTAACAATTGTGATTCGGTCCAGGTTTTAAAATTTGCGTGGGCAATTCGGTCCACATTGAAATATCATTAAATTAAATTTTTATACTCTTTTTACAAAAAGATGTCGAAATATAATGTTAACAATATATTTTACACTTTAGCAAGATAGGTAGGTAAAGCTTTTCACATAGGCCTAATTAACTTGTACAATTTTTTTCAGCAAGATGTTCACACTTAACGCAAAAGTACACGGCAGGATACTCTGCTGATGTGTTGCCAGACTTAAGCGTTTTCGTTCTTGCATCTTGGTTCTTTAGCGAAAACTACTATGCCTAAAAGCTCGAGTTTGCATTCGTTTTTGTGAAAACTCGATTTTGCATTCGTTTTTGTCAAACAGCGAAAATCGTAAAAGAAACGCTCACGCAAAACGTAAAGAATTTCCTTAATTGTGAATATAAAAATAAAGAATTGCAACCTTACAGATTTTTTACATTACAGTTCGTTTTTGTCAAACAGCGCAAAATCGTGAAATAAAACGCTTCACAACGTAAAGTGAATTTCCTTATTCTTGTGGTAATTAGAATATACAAAGAATTAAGGAAATTACTTACGTGGTGAGCATTTTTACGATTTTGCATTTGACAAAACGACGCAAACCGAACATTTTTATTATTTTCAAAACACAATTTTTTAAATAATATTGTAATACATTATGTTTAAAAAGAGACCTAAAACGCTTGAGTTTGTGTTCATTTTTTGTCAACAGCGTTTGCGTTCATTTTTGTCTAACATCGCAAAATCGTAAAAAAAACGCTTACCAAATGTAAAGAATTTCCTTAATTCTGATAATAACAGAAAATAAAAATTAAATAGAAACTTACAGAAATTAAGGAAATTCCCTTTAATAGGCGAGCTTTTTTTACGATTTTTGCAGTTTGACAAAACGAACGGCAAAACTCGAACATTTTATTATTGTTTTCGAACCAATTTCTTAAAATATATTGTTATACCTTTTACATGAAAACTGACCTATCATAGTTTATTAAATAAAACACTTTAATGAAGATCTTAGGATGTGAAAATTGAAGTGGACAGAATTGCCCCGCCCCCCAAAATCGTGGAATTCGTCCAGTTTACTTATCCGCCTTTCTAACATTAATCCTATATTATATAATACAATAACAATATATTATTCTACTCCCAAAGGATAACATTAAACATATAAAAAAAAAAATTTCAAAAAAAAAAAAATATAGTCTCCATAAACTTAGCATTTTGAGTACCCCTGATTTGGGACCGAATTGTCCCCCTAACGTATATATTTATATATATATTCATATTATATATATATATATATATAAATATATATATATATTATAGTAATATAATATATATTATATATATATATATATATATATATATATATATATATATATGTTAAGTCTTCCCTCAGAGTGGCTATGGCTTATCAGTAGAGACTGATTTTCCACATCAGCATTCCAGAAGTAACACATCCTCCATCAGCTGGCACATTGTGGAAGTCTGTCTTCTCAAGGCTCTCTTCCTGCAATCTTGTCCATCTCCCCACTCTAATCCCTCCACTCGTCCACATCTATCTTCTACTTGTGACTCGTTCTCCCGCATCCTTACTATATGTCTCACCATCTCAGTCTCGCTGAATCTATTCTGTTCAACACAGGCACCACAACATTCTCTCTCTCCCTACCATTATTTGAATCTTTCTTTCTCAAACTCTTATGCTCTCTCAGTCTTTCCCACTATCGTCTCAACACTTCATTCAGACATTTGATCCTTTTTTTCCTCTCTTGTTGTAACTCCATGTTTCTGCTCCATATGTCAATGTGGGTACCAGTATGTTTTCAAATATCTTTTTCATTTTATATCATCGCCCGATCTTCATAATTGGATATAATGCTCTCATTGTTCTTCCGCATTTTTCCATTCTTGCCTCCACTAACCATACACATCCACCCTTGCTTGTGAATATGCCACCCAGGTACACAAACTGATCCACATTTCTCAATCTTTCATCATCAATGATGATCTCAACTTCTCGGTAATTATCTCTACTCAGTCTCATTATCACTGTCTTTTCAGTATTCATCTCTTAAACCAATTTCCTTTTAAATTCTGCAAATTTTTCATTAGTCCTCTCAATATTCACTCCTCCCAACTCCAACGTGCCAAATCGTCTGGGTGCAGATTTGGAATTCCTCTTTAACCTTTATGATTATACATCTAATAAGCTATAAAAGTAAAGGGAGCAGACACTGCCTGTCTGACTACGTCCCCACTCGACCACTTCTCATTTTTACATCACAGTTCTCAACTTTACCTCACAAACGCTATATCAAGCTTTTTATTGCTCTTCCTCAGTCTTTCTTCCACTCCATACATTTCCCAACATCCCATAGTCGGCTTGGTAACGGGTCAATTCCTTTCTCAATCCAAGAGAGGATATATAAATGCTATTTTATAAATTCTAGTTCTTCTCCAATTACTACTCTAAAGCAAACAATACTCCAAAGTACCGCCCTTCCTGTAGCCATTGTTACTCTCCCAACTGTACTCTATCATTCTCTTTAATCTCTTTCTAAAATCCTTCTACACTTTTCACTACAATAAAGCTTTTCTTCTATAGTTTTCCACAATCTCAGTATCACTTTTCCTTATAGAAATGGTAAAATACTATTCTTCCAACATCTACAGGAACTACACCTCCACCAACGTTATTAAGAAGTTCCATTATTTTCTTCTTTGATTCTTCTCCTCCCTTCCTTATCAACTCTTCGCAATTCCATCTTCGTCTGCCGCTTTCCTTCATTTTTGACAAAGCCTCCTATTCTCTCATCATTATCGGATTCACCCCCTCCATCTCCTCATATATTGCTCTCTTCACAATCTCCCTCTTCTACATTAAGAAGTTCTCTAAAATATTTTCAGTCCACCTCTCATTTAGTTCTTACTATCCTTTCAGTGCTTTTATTTTGTACTATATGGCTTTTTATTTTTTATGTTTTTACCATCTTGAAAATCTTTCTTCCCTCTGCATCCTCTCCCAATTCTTCTTCCATACTTTCCATCACCAGTCTTTTTGCTTTCCTCTTCATTATCTCCGCTGTTTCTTACTATCACATATTCAGCTCTTCTCTGTTCTGTTCTTCCCTTCAACCACCTTCTCATTTTCTTGTTTTTCCACCCACTGCTCTCTTCATATCTTCATTCTACCATGTAACCACATAGTGTGTAGCTTTCTCGTTCCTCCATACCACCTATTTATATATATTAATTTTAGGTACCTGTATTGCCAGGAGCACACAGTAATCCACACGCGATCTGCAATGCATTCACAGCATCAAGTATATCACCCTATGATATTAGGTTAATTTAAAAAAAAAGTACATGGCATCTAATTACTCGTAATTAATTTTTTACATTGCAATAGCTTAGTAATAGTAGTAAACTTATCATACCCTGAACTAGTAGGTTTGTAAACCGAGGCCTAACCTATATGGATCATTGATGCCATAGGCTTTATCCTAACCTATTTAGACATATGGGTATTATTCTATATTTGAATCAGTGTATATTTACTGAGAGGTGGGCATAAGCGCAAATGAAAGCGCAAAAGCGCAATTTGCGCTTTAGGTAAAACATGTGCGCTTTTGCGTTTGCTGCGAAATTTCTAAAAATATGCGCTTTTGCATTTGCGTTAAAATTTTTTTAAGAGCGCAAAAGCTCAAATTTGCGCTCTATCTCAAATAATTTGCGTTTCCGCTCTATCTAAATAATTTGCGCTTATATATATATATAATATATAATATATATATAATATATATATATTATATAGTTAATATCTATATTATATTATAATATTATAATAAAATAAAAAATAATAAATAATATATAATAATAATAAAATAATAATCCTAATATAATAATAACATTTAATAAATAAAAATGAACAATAATTAATTAATAAAATAATAATAAGAATAATAATAATAATTATTATTATATTTATTTTTATTATTATTATCTATTATTATTATTATTATATTATTATTAAATAATTTTATTATTTATTATTATTTATTATTATTAATTCTTATTATTATTATTTATATAAAAAAAAAATACTTTAAATAATATTGATTATTATTATTATTATTACAAATTAATTATTTATTATTATTATTTAATTATTATTATCTATTAATAATAATATTATTATGCCAATTTACTAAGTTTATTGGTTATTGTGATTGGTCTTAAACCTTTTTGGTGCTTGGTGTTAAATTGGGAATAAACAGATATGAATATAGGATAAAAAGAAAGAATGCAACGTGTGAAAGTCGTTGAAGTGTAACTCTTTGAAATTATTGAATGCAGTTAAATTCTATTACGACACGTAACCTCTCTCACTAGAAACTGTTTCGGTGTGAATGTCCAGGAGTCTGGGTGACTGTTTATTTAGTATAATCCATAGCTCATCTCAGCGGTCGGAGAGGTTGTTTAGTCAAGGCTCTGAAGATTCTAAGAGCATAAGAGGCAACCCGGCAATCCATTCAATTTTGGAAAAATTTAATCTTTATGAAAAGGGGAATATGATCCGTATCAGGAATGCAAAGGAGAGCGAGGAGGACATAGATCACATATGAATTGAAATAAGATTATAATCTTTCTCATTTTTTGTATATATATATTTATCATTAAATTTAAAAAATAATTCGTCTTTAAAAACGTATTATTTTTACATATTTTTTTTTTGAGTGGATCGCTTATTTTCTGCTTTTAAAAAAAAATTTGATATTGCGGACAGGCGCTTTGCCCTTGCGGACTAATTTTTTTTTGAAAAATTTGTCTCTTTTGCTGCTCGGATAAGTTTTTTCGGGACATGTTTCGCTTTGCCTTGCGGACTATATTTTTTTGAAAAAAATTTTGCGCTTTTGCGCTTGCGGACTTAGTTTTTCCACTTTGCGCTTTGCGTTTGCGCTTTAAATTTTAAAATTTGCGCGCGCACCTCTGATATATATTCAAATAAATTTCTAAGTTCAGAAACGTTTTAATTTTTTAAGAAAATTGTTTAGTGGAAAGTGGGATAATTCCAGAAGCTTGCCACTAAAAATTTTCTTAAAAAACTTTACTTAACTTCTCTGAACTTAGAAATTTTTTTGAATTAAATTTTTTTTTTCAGAAAATAAGTTTTGATTCAAATCTAGATATTTACTGACATATGTTATCGTGGAATGCTATGTTATGTAGATCGATTTATATATACGTAGGCTAACAATAATATATATATACTATTATATATATATATATATATATAGTTAAATATATATTATATATATATATATGATATTTAGAACATTTAAATTATTTTATTCTATATACAAAAAAACTAATTTAATAAATTTTAATTTTTTATTTTCATTAACAACGTTTGTTATATTTAATTGATTCGTTGATAATTGATAATCTTAAAAAAAATTATCGAAAGAAAATTACTTTTATCAATATATAGAATAATTGGAAAATATCTTAAAAATATCGATTATCCTACAAAATGCTGAAATTAGCAGACTTTTTTTTCAAAGCGTAATTTTCATTGTTTATTGAAAAATATACTATTTAAAATATAGCGCTAATCTGTAAAAAAAAATACTTCAAAGAATTTTTTAAATGATTTCTATAAATTAAAATTTTTATAGTTTTAATACAATAGTTACATAAAGTTTATTCACCTCAGCAAGACTATACCTTACTTTAAAAGGGCTGTACACTATTTTTTTCCTAAATATATATATAATTTTTATTTTCTTTAATCTTCATTATTATTTTTTTAGTCTATGCTGTGGTTTTTATAAAAATCTGATCTACTATTATCAAAAATTTAAACAAGCTTAAATCTAGCCTAGGCCCTAGGCTAAAACTATATAAAAATTATAAACTTTAAATAAATTATAACTTTATAAATTATAACTTTGGTGAACTGAAATCACAAAATATAACAATTGTTAATGACTGTAGTTAAATACGAATAACTATTATAGTATCCAAAATAAGCCTGCAAACAAACAGCATAAGTAAAATCTCTTAACTTACTTCAGTCAGGGTTTAAAGCTATAACACTCTCTAGTTCCATACTTAACTAAAAATATATAAAAAGCAGAGAAAACAATAATTTTCTAAGAAAGTGACTCAAAGTTCAATCTCTATAAAATGTTAGATATACCTAACACTAATCTGTTAACTGAATTCACTTGCAAATACATAGAACTTAAGGTAATTGTTACCCAGAGGGTTGTCACCCCCATTTTTATGAAAATCACAGGATCCGACTTCTAAAAATAATATATGAATAGTAACGAAAATTGTCACTCTCTTTAGGAAAAAACATGGTTACAGCCTCTCAAATTGTTAAAAATCCCATAGACTTTTCAATATTTGATCGATCAGGTAGGTCTCACTTCAGGCCCTAGTAGTCAGGTTATGATAATGTCTTTGTTTAGTATTCACAAGAAAATCTCATGTAGAATCACAAATTATCATAACTCTGAACTAGATGCCCTACAACGAGCACGAGCCCACTAATTTATTAAAAGAAAGTCTATGGGAAAATTTTTACCTTTCAGACGCTGTAACTTTTTTCTAAGAGACTGCCGATTTTCGCTTTTTATTATTCCATTATTATTTTTTTTTTTTTTTAAAGCGTATAATATTTTGATTTCAAAAAAAAATTTTTGGTTTTTTTTTTAATAACGTAATGAATTGTAATCCGTTTCCTAAGCTTCGACCGTATACTTTTTTAATATACAAAATGCATCTGAGATAAAAATGTACTAATCTTTATATTTTTTTTTTTAGAGTATCATCCTCTGATTTTCATAAAAATCGGGGTGACAACCTCTGGGTAAACAATTACACGAACTTAAAACATTAGAAATAAAGACAGTAAGAAGCCACAATGGGCCCTTCTCAATGACTGTCCCAGTCAATGCCAACCAGAGCAATCACCAATACAACAATGCTCACATCAAATTCCCAAAGCACCTTAGCTTGTCGATCTTCTTATAAGAATACATAAATTCTATAAATTAAACATGCTCATGCAACTCCACAAAGCAACCTAGGGTTTGTCGGCTTATTTATACACAAAGTCTACAACTAAAATAAAAATAAAAAAACTAAAAACTATATCTAAAGTATAGGTTATAGTAGTAAAAATAATGTAAAAAGCTCAACACGGTCTTTAGGTAACTGTATAATGTACATAGACTGACACAAAGTTAGTCCTACGCAGAAAACACCGGTCTTAAACATCCTAGGTCTAGGTCAGCCCACAAAAATAAAAAAGTGTTAAATTCAAAAAATTCGCACGATACTTACAGCAGGCTAGCAATATAAAATTATGCTAGCTACTTTACCGGCGACGTAGCCTAGCCAAACAAATAAAAAAAGAAAAGAAAAAGGATCAATTGTTTTGAAGAAACATTTCACGTTTAAAAACTGCAAGTCAATAATATATCATTTTCTCAACGAACAACGGATACTTTAAGAATAAAATAACATATATATAAATAACATATATATAGCATATAAGCCAATGTCCCTTACGTTATTATTTAGCACGTGTTCTTCCTCGCTGGCGGTAGCGCTGAAAAATAGGGATGTACAAAAACTATCGATAGATTTTTCGATTATCGATACATCGACAGCATTTTTACTTTTCCGATAATTGATACTCACATTTGATAGTTTTTCTTAGAGATTATCAACGATAGTTTTTCGAAATGCTTTTCTTTAAATATATATATATATATATATTATATATTATATATATATATTATATTATATATATATAAAATATATATATATATATATATAATTAATATATATATATATATATATATATATATATATATATATTATATATATATATTATAATATATATAAATATATATATATATATATATATATATATATAACTAAATAAACCCACACAAATATCAGGTATTGTCTATAATAAATTTGCAACCTAACAAGTTACACTATTATTCTTAGAACAACACAAAAATTATACTAAAGTTCCAAAAAATTCTAAGTTCAGCAAAAAGATATAAGCTCCACACACTAAGGCTTAAGTTTTCTTAAAGAAAAACACATTCATTAGTGCAAGGCTCTGGCATAATTCCAGAAGCTTCACTAAAGAATTTTCTTAAAAAACTTTAACTTAAACTTAACTTTTTCATGAACTTAGGAATTTTTTGAACTTTTAGAAAATTTTTTCAGGAAATA
>JABUQX010018346.1:52500-62346 GCA_015478945.1 Trachelipus rathkii
ATTTTATATATAATATATATATATATTATATTTATATATATATATAGGCCAGCATTTGGATTATCCGTCATATGTATCTTAAAAACTACTAATGCTACACTAAAAAGGAATACATTTTTAGATTCTGCGTAAAATGTAGGTCCTGAAACTTATTAAATAAGTATGGTTAATGAAATAAATGATTAATAAATAAATAATGAAATAAGTGAATAATTAATATGTTTCCCTTATAATTAATATGTTTTCCTTACTTGCAAAGTTATATCGTACGTCTGGCAGGTTGATCAAAGTTGATTGTAATGGTGACGGATTTCTTCTATGAAGTCGTTAAATCTGTCATTTTTATGATAATTAATGTAATAAATGAGTAATAAATAACAATTAATATGTTCGTGTAAAATGGAAAAATTCTATCAAAAAATCTGCAATCTCTAAAAACAGTTCATTATAACGGGGTCATAAAATTTTAGTAACAAAGGGGTCCTTGTGAACGGGGTTTGGAATATCAAAATCTCTTTTCGCACAAAATTAATAATATATATATATATATATATATATATATATATATATATATATATATATATATATATATATATATATATATATATATATATATATATATATATATATACGGCACACTAGGGTGCTCAAGCAGGCGGGGACAGGGGGGGATGTTTTCATTACCCCAGTAGGGGAGGGGCGGAGGAGGAACCCCCGCGACACCCAAATTACCAAAGAGCGGGGGGTTCGGAGACCCTCCCCGGAGGGGGGGAAATTAAATCCTACCCCGTAGTTCCCCGGAAGGCCGAGAGACCCGACTCTGCCATCGGGGCGGTATTCCCTTTGGGTTTCTTTTAGTTTAAACACCACCCATTATTTAAAGGGCAACGTAAGGTTACGTTAATTAAAATAAGTTTAAAATTACTCTTCTACATTTTATTAACTTTTTTATTTTTTTAAAAGTTTTCCTGGACTAACTCTTTACGCTGATTCCAAAAATGTATTCCGTTTTCTGTAGCATTTAATAGTTTTTAAGATCCATATGACGGACAATCTAAACGCTTAAGAGGAACACTTAAACTTGGACAGTAAACATCTCTCAAACTTCTACACTTATTACTGAAGGCATTAAATAAAATGCGCCCTAATATTTAATACCTTTTGTTGTCGTACACTTTCACATTTCATTAATTTTCTAATTTTATTAACTTTTTTTTTTTAAAACAGTTTTTGGCATTTTTTAAACGTTTTCCAGGACCTACATTTTACGCAGAATCTAAAAATGTATTCATTTTTAGTGTAGAATTAGTAGTTTTTAAGATACATATGACGGATAATCCAAACGCTGACCATATATATATATATATATATATAAATTATATATATATATATATTATATATTATATATATATATATATATATAATTCAAATTTTAAAATATTTAATTCGAAGATTTAGAAAACACATAAATTTCATTGTTGTAGTTATCTCCATAGTATAAATATAATTAAAATATGTATATTATAGCCTTACGCTACTGTGAAAGTAATCAAACGGCCGGTATTTGCAAAGTAATTTACAGTATTGCAGCGTAATTTCAAACGAACGAAGAGTGCGGTTGTCGGCATTCTTTTGTTTAAAGGCGTTTTCCATTTTGCATTTGTTGCTAAACGCTCGATAAGAAATGCTAATCCAGTTTTAGCACGAATTTCGTGGCATAATCGACCGATTGTTTCAAAAATATGATCAGCTGTTCTAACTGTGAAATGGAAGGTTTGGATAAACAAAAAATAAAAAAAAAAATAACAAATGGTTTTTATTCCAAATATGATCAACTATTGTGATGGAGTTTATCGATTTGGAAGAAATTAAATTTAAAGTTAATTTCATGAATAAAACATTCATCAAATCAACGAACTACTACGCCGCAATCTTGTTGTTTACATTTTTTCGTTAGCAATTTGCTAAAAATTCGGTAAGCACGGGAAATTGCAACCTACAGAATTTAGGAAATTACTAACGTTTCGTTAGCATTTTACTAAATTTGTGTAAAAGGAAAAAATTCGAACGGGACTTTTTAGCATTTTCCTAAATTTCGTTAGGAAAAGTGCAAAATGGAAAACGCCCTTAATTATGATACAGAAGGCAACAGCTTTGAACGTACGCCACTTGATATCGTCTCTGCGATTTTTTTTTTATAAAATTTATTGCTATTTCAGACGCTTGAACTTTACCATTTTTATGGTAAACATTTATTACCACGTCTATGTTGGTAAGTTAGTGAAGTGATTGAAAAATAATGTTAAAAGTTATAAAATTATAATATATCTTTTAAAATTGATTATACGAGTGGTACGCCCCTTGATGAGATAGTTGTCAGTGAAATTTTTATTTTTACATATGTGTCTATATTACTTTTTTAAACTTTTAGCTAGCTTCTTTTATGGATAGGAAATCAGATTAGGTTATGAACTTGGGATTTTTATTATTATATATGCTGTAGCTATATAAATTCTCGCACCAAAAATAGTGGTTTCTTTTAAATAAACTTGTAAAATCCAATCGTAGGCGCCAGTTCACTAAATAGGCTCCGGACTGATCATTCCACGGGCCTCAACATTGCTTAGCCTACATTAGTTTATTGACGAATGTAAATAAGTTATTATTGTATTTTTTCTTTATTTTTTTATATGCTAGTATATTTAGGCCTCCCAAGTTCCTAATTAAGTATTGTATTATTTTTTGTAGGATCTGGGGTCTCGGCTAAAGGCTCAGCATAGCACAACTTTTGGGATTTCTCTTACAAATATATGGTGTTCTTTGATGTATGAAGCCGTGACTTACTTGCAACCTTCATAACTCTACCTACCCAAAAATCAACATTGATGATCTTAGGAGTGACAAGAGGCTTACCGTAGTAGGCCCAGGATACCCATTCTTCAAGTTTTATTGAGATTTTCAGACCTCAAGTTCCACGCCAGATCTTCCAAGACGATCAATTTTTCGCCGATACTGCTATAGCGGAATTATTATTATTATTATTATTATTATTATTATTATTATTATTATTATTATTATTATTATTATTATTATTATTATTATTATTATTATTATTATTATTATTATTATTATTATTATTTTTTGCTACATTATTTTTCTATTTTTATATTTTGTTTTTTCTTTTTATATATGATGATTATATATAATAATATAATATATATATATATAGTATAGGTAGTATATATAGTATATATAGTATATATAATAATATAAGTAAGTATATATATATATTATATATATATATTTCTTACATATCAACTCTAATAATTAGAATGTCTTATAGCAGAAAATAATAGAGATATGATAGTAATGATATATAGATATATAGATATATATATGATATATGTAAGATCTTCCCTTGTATTCACCCAGATTGGGGGGTATTGTGCAGTAACATAACACGGAAAAGACAAAACCCTTCCCCGAATTATGAGTATTGTTGGCGTAAACATACACGGAAAAACCCTTCCCCCGGAATATTTGGGAGGCTATTGGTATGTAACGCAATACACCGGAGAAATATATGTGTGGAATTTACCATGAGTAGCAGCAATTGCTTAGTGTGTTGTGTTTAATTCCTGCATACACCGACTTTTGAAAAAACGCTATAGTCGTGTTTGTGCTGTTGTTTCCCTTTTCTTCATTTTCCTTCTCCTCTATCTTCCTTCTTTCATTAATTTCTTTTCTGCTTACATTTCTTCTACTGGCCTCTCGTCATGGTTGAGACAGATTCTCCTCCCACCCCTGTGTTTTCTTCGGTTCCCTCTCCGCTTGACTCGCTTTTTCTTCTCGGCGTACCCATCTCATACCTCGTATCCCTGCTCTATTTACGACGCCTCTAACGTATCCATGTTCCTCTCCGTTTTCTAGAGTTGAGGCACGTCTTATATCTCTGGAATTTTCAGCCGATTTTGACCCTATTAACACCAAATTGTAGCTTTTTCTGACGTCTAAAACGTCATTTTCGAGTGTTTTTCTTGTCTGTAGTCATTGTTTTGTATTATTCAAGGTTTTCCAAAAACCTTGTAGTTTTTGACAGTTTGTCGAAACTCCTAAACTATTTTTGGGAAGAATGACCTCAAACTGAAATATATAAAGATTGGAGTGATTATGCTAAAAAAGTGAGTTGGAAACCCAGATTTTTGATAGATTGACCCCATATTTTGGCATTGGTCGATTTTCAAAAGCTAGTATTTTTCAGTTTGTCAATAGAAATAATTGAGCAAAAAATTTTTTTTCTGTTTATTCGATTCTGCATCAAATTTTCAGGACATTTGTAGTCGTCGGAAGAGATGCACATGTTTTACTAGATAGTTCTTTGATATGTAGTGTTTTGGATTTGTGATGCTATGGAACAAATTTAAAAAATAAAAATTTGCGGGAATTTTTTAAATATGTTTGCTTAGTGAGAGTATCCAAAAATGATTATTTAAGTTGAAAAAAGGTGATATCGTATGCCCGCGATTATATAAACCTTGAAAAAATTTGAGTGTTAGGTGTGTGTGTGTATTTGTCTTTTTCAAAAATTCAAACTCTTGAAAAAGTGAAATATTGAATTTGTTTTTCTACTTATCCAGATCAACATCAAATTTTCAGGGCTTGGATAGTATCGGGTGAGATACACCGTTTTTACTTAAATAATTTTTTTTTGTATACTTCAAAAGAATTTTTTTTTTTTAAATTTCCCCAATAATTTTTTTTGGAAATTTTGTTCCAAGAACAAATCCAAGAACTTACTGGCATATACAAAGAAAACTTCTAAGTAAAGAACATGTGCGATATCTCGTTCCGACTACAAATGTCCATGAAAATTTTGATGCAGATCGAATTAAACAGAAAAAAAAAATCTCTAATTTTTCAATTTGAAAACCCAAAAATAGTAGGTTTATAAAATCGACCGCAAATGCTCAAATGAGGGGTCAAATAGTGTCAAAAAAATTCGGTTCGCTACACTTTTTAGGATAACAGTGCAATCTTTAAAATTTCAGTTTAAGGTCATTTCCAAAAATAGTTTACTAAGAGGAGAGTTTCGACAAATGTAAAAAGACATAGCGGAAAATACAATTTTGACCCTACGAAAACATATACTACAAGACACAGAAAACACGTGCGAAAATTGACTCTTACACGTCAGAAGAGAGTCACAATTTGGTGATTATAGGGTCAAAAATCGGCTGAAAATTCGAATTTTATGTTCATTTTACGGGGGGGGGGGTTGAAATTGGGGCTTAGCGTGAACAAAAATTGGCGCACACCCCCTAATCAAAAATATGCGTATAGTTTTTGTATAAAATTTATACGCTTATTTAACCGTTTCTTATAATTATTTACTAGTCACAAAAGAAGCAAGTTCAATTAATAACGAAAAAGAAGTTAATGACTCATTGAGCGGGCAACAGTCACTATTCTTTTTTTTCTCAGCAACCAATAAGAAATGAGAATACAAGCATAAGAAAAACATGTTAAAATTAGCTAAACGGATACGGTAAATCTAACCTTGTAAGAAAAACACATTTTGAGCCATTGAGAGGGCTTGGGGGAAATTTTGGGAGAAAAAATGTTCTAGGAAAATTTTAAATCTAATGCAAGTATAAAATGCTGATAGGAAAGAATATTTTATAAACTCGTAAATTAAGATAACGGTTAACACGGAAGTAGGGGAAAATTTTAACTCGGTAACGTTAATTCACAAATGAAACTCGTTAATAGTCCGTTATTTCTTTTTCGAAAATTAACGAGAGCGGTTAATATTAAACGAAAAAATTTTTAAAAACGGCATTCCTAATATGCAAATGGGCAGAAGTTAATGACCCACCTTTTGAGATGTATAATATATAGATAGATGTAAAATTATATATATAGTATATCTATATATATAATATATATTATAATAATATAGATTATAGATAGATATATTAGGTATATATATATATATATATATATATATGAATATTAAGGTAAAGATTACACACGGAGGATCCGACGATATATGTGTCTGAAAAAAGTTCTAGTCCAAATCAATATATTCGAGTGAAGTGAGAGTATACTAGTAAGATTAGAAAGGTATAATAATAATGTAATTGAATTAAATATTTTATAATGTAATATTATATTAATACAATATACATAATATAATATAATATATATATATATATATATATATATATATATAGATATATATATAATATTATTATAAAATATATAATAGATATAGTATATATATAATGAAATATAGATATATTATTACTTAGGATATAAGATATATGAATAGTACGATAAGACCTGATAATGTAACATTATCGAATTATTGATTTTGGACTGTAGAATTTTTTTCAGAAAATATGATATGTGAAGTGACTGTCAGCATGATAACCGCAGTTTAAGCCAATATTTCTATAGAGTATTAAGTATTTCAGTGGCGGGCTTTTAGAGGCGTAGGCAGAGTACGGCAACGCCTACTTGTCTTACTGTGGGAACCCCCGCCGAAAAAATATTAAAAAGTCAGCATGTAGAGAGATGAGATAAATAGAGATAGCGATAGATAGAGTAGAAATGTATGATAAATAGATTGAAATTTATGAGTATAAGTAATATAAAATGAAGTAAGTACTATATATAGTAACGTAGAAAGAGTAATAAGATGAAAATATAGTATAAAGTTAAAATGAAGTATATGCAATATAGAGAATACTATAAGATATGTTTCCCCGATCGAAGGCTTATATGTTAAAGCACCGCCGACTTAAATTTCATCTGATCCCTTTTTTTTTAAAGCACGGAATGTGACTTATGTTTCTTTCAGTTGTGGCAAACTTTTTAATATCTCTGTTAGTCCATAAAACTAACTTACTATTTCCGTTTTTCAGTAATAAAACTAGGGGCTGTCAAACACAGGTGGTACTCATTGTCCTGGCCGGCTCTGAGTAAGCACAGTTCGTTTTTTAATAAAAAAAAAACAAATAACTTCAACAAAATTATTATATAACAATATATTTATATAATACAATAATTATTTCTACAGATTTAACTTTTATACAATCAATTATTCTACATACATTTTATTTTTCCTTTTTCAGATTATTCGTACTTATATATATACTATATATAATTTATATATATTAATTATAAAAATAATATAGTGTCTTCACTACTCATTATATTTATTAATATATATATATATACACGGGTTATATTATAATTATTTATTAGATCTAGATAACTATCTATATATATATATTAGTATATATATATTAGTATATTATGTATTTGCTATTATATCGACTTATAATTCTAATAACTTTACTTAGTATATGTCGTTATTACTCAAATCTATCTATAGCTAATAATATATATTATTGTCAACAGTAAAGGTTATAAATAGCCAAATGGAGTAGCATGTGATTTTGAAATTTTTTATACGGTCAATAGAAAAGACAACAACAATTCACTCAGGTTCATCTTGTGTATATACGTGTTGGGTAGTTCATTGGGGCGAGTCTTTTTGGATTATATGGGTTTTGTTAAATGTTTATCAAAATAGATACAGCATGAAAAGTGGGTTAACTTTAGAAAGACATGTTTTATTTTTCAATGTTTATTTTTGTTGTAAATTCGCCGTGAGTAAGCGATATACCTGTGATTGATTTATGGTACAAGATTTGTAATATATACGTGTTTTGTTTCAATGTATTTATCAATGTTATTTTTTTTATGATTATAGTTATAGAAATTTGAGTATTATGTATTGAGAATTGAGCAAGATGAGAATATATCTGCGAGATTGAGTATAATAGGCGTGTGTAACGAATGGATGTGTGATCAAGCAACGTAAATTGTCCGTGAAATATACTTTTGAAAATCTTTTTATAACTCTATTGTGCCTCCGCCAAGAGCCAAAATCGTATAACAGCCTTCATAGGTATAAGTAAAGTTTGAGTAACTTGTAGCGGTAAAAATAATAATTAATGTAGTTAATTTTATATTATTATAATATTATATCAAAAGAAATATGAAACTAATATAAATATATAATAAATTTATAAATATTATTATATATATAATATATATACTTATATATGTGAGGAACTGTACGTTTAAATTTGTCATTAGTTTTTTTTATTGATTTGATTGGCAGATTTTAGAATTCTAGCCTGTGGCACTGAATATATATGTAATCAACATAATATAATTATAAATATATAATATATATAAATATATATAATACTTATTATATATAATTTATATATAATATTTATATATAATAATAAATATATATAAATATATAATATATATATTATAAAATATAATAGTATAATAAAGTATTATATATAATGATATATATATATTATTATATGTATAGTATATAGTATATATATAAATTATAATTATATAAATATACTTATAAATATATATATATAATATATATATAAATATATATTTATATTCTATAAATATTATATTTATAATATTTATGATTATATAATTAATATACTTTATATATATATTCTATATTATATATATAATATATATATATAATATATAATATATAATATATTTATTATATATTAATATATATAATATAATATATATATATATATAGAATATATATTATATTATATATTAATATATATATAATTAATTATATATATATCATATATATATAATTAATATAATATATAATATAATATATATATATATATATATAATTAATATTTAATATTATATATTATAATATTATGGCGTAGGGTACAGGGGGCACTTGTACCCACCTTCTAAATCTTGGCGAAATAAAATTTTAATTGAACCTATTATATGTTTGACAGACGATACGTTTTTTAAGGGATTTAGTAGTAGAAATAAACTTGAAAAAAATTACAATCAATCGATAGATAATGATAAGTAGTAAATAACTAATATATATAACGTTATTATAATTAATTTTTCTATAAGTATGTAATGTTAGTTTTCGTTTTAATATTGGGTCCTTAAAGATCAACTATGCTTTGTGACTTTAATACTAAGCTGAGGTTATTCTTACTGACTATTATTCTCCGCTAAGTATACTTTCTAGTATTTATGTATCTATTTAGAATTTTATCGGCCTTGCCAAAGCTGGTTAAAAATCATTCTACGGAAGGTAACGTTACCCGACGATTTATTAAGCTGCAGTGACCAATACAACATTTAAAAAAATATTGCAGAAAAATATTAAAGTAAAATATTATATACAGCAATTTTTGATAATAAAGTGCCATAATCTTCCATCACCTGAATGAATTAATAGTTTTATAATATATTATAAGTATATTATATATATATTATACTATTACTATACTACTACTATTATTATACATATTATTTATTATAATATATAATTAATATATAAGTAATAAGACATAAAATATATTACATAATATATATTTTTATATATTATATATTATAAATTATAATACTATATTAATCATACATTCCAGTATTTAATAAGCTTTAGTAATTTTAATATCTAACAAGCTTGTAAAAAGGTCCAACTTTTGTATCTATATGGCCAAAAAATATCGAAATATCTGATATTTTTTGCTCGATATATCGATGTTTTTGGGCGATATTTTCTTAGGAGATATATTTCATATTTTTACATATTTTTTTCTTAATATCGAGAAGCCGAAATTTTTTTTTCAAAACAAAAATTTTTTTATAATGCCTCGAGAAAAAAACAAAAATCATATTTCCCCCTCTTCCTCGACACCCTGACTAGGTGATTAGAAACTCTCTTTTAATTCCTCCCAT
>JABUQX010018347.1:0-10000 GCA_015478945.1 Trachelipus rathkii
CTGGGGTCCTGGCCTTTCTCCCCCAGCCAGCATTGAATGATTGGCTAGTCTTCCAGCAGTCTGCCAAGGTAAGGTGCAAACTTCCATAAATACAAATTGAGAACCACTTGGCTCGCCCATCTTAATGTTCGAGCTCAGCGAGAAAGGCAGAACTAAAGAGAGCGTCAGCTGAGTGTAGGGAAGAGCTAGGGCGTGCGACGAGAGAAGGAATGCTTGTAATCGTCTATGAGTGAAATCTAGAGTCGATAAGGCTGCTGAGCGAAACAGTTTCAGCTTTAGCAGCAGGCTATCGACATCAGTAATCACCCGTTAGAGACTAACATAGGAGGGGAGGGGGAGGGAGGGGGAGAAACAATATTTTGTGGGTTTCTGACGATATAGTGATAATCAGTTACTATATACCGGTTAACTTTACTTGCTGATATACGGTTGTTTCGGGTTATAGCCTCTACTATACTATATCAGTTCATACGGTTATCTATTAGCCTATCGTAGTATAATAAGATATATTTTCTGGGTACTCTTTCTAGGGTTAGAATTACTCTACTCCTGGTGGGGTGTCGAGTAGGTTCGTTAGTTTAGTTAGTGCTCCGCGGGCTGTTGGCGAGTCGTACTTTTATATATATACTCGAGCTGGATGTTATTGGTAGAGTGAGGGTATTTTTGTGTTGTGAGTTTATGATATGGAAGTTTACTACTATATATATATACTATATACTTACTACTACCTCATATACACGTTCGCGGGCTGGTGGGGTGCCCTTGTATAACCTTCATAATTATAGCTACTACTATTCAGTATTGGTTAGAGAGTTCTACGCTCTACTAGTGTGCTAGTTAAGTATATGATAATTATCACTATATAGGCTTAGTACGTATAGTACTACTATATATATATCTACTTATAACCTTTCTTCTCGCTCTGTCACACTCACATTCCTTCCCGTCAGACATCCCCTTTACTGATTCCAAGTCGCACTTTTTCCTTCGCTCTCGCAACCGGCTTGACTTCCCAGAAGAACGCACGCCGCTTATAGTGGTCACTCCACTTGGCAGCCGACCTATCCTCATATTTCCATACTGTTCAACCCACCATCTTAATACACTCGTCTTATTCTTCCATTTACGCCCTTCTTCACACTACCACCATATTTGCCTACTCACCGTTCATCGGTCCGTTGTCCTTGTGTGTAGTTCATGTCGTCTGTCAACACTAGAACACGTTCTGTCTAAGATTATCCAGCGAAACAGAATTTCACCTTAGACCTATAAAATTTATTCAACACCATAGTGTTGGGTCCACAAGATAACAGTATCACACGCTGGTACACAGGCAACCACTAAGTATATCCTCTCACGATCGTAAAATATAAGGGCACTGCATGGACTTAATATTCGTCTTTGAATTATACACCGAACGGCATTCGTACATTGCGAGTGACCACCCCACCGTTTCCTACATTCACCAATTTCCCACTCATCACTCATGCAGCACTCCGTCCCTTTCAGATTCTAACATAAATTATACTTTAAAAATTCAGATAACTTGTCCAATTGCTCCACCATCCATCGTATCGGATCACCTCAATTGTTCCCAGGCCGAGGACTCTAAATCACTTACTGCATATACTTTTAACTCTTATCGCACATTTTTACTTTCAAACTCCACTTTTTCATACTCTGCATAAACCCTCTACGCAATACCTCTTAAACTCTCTTTCAGTGTCTCGTTGTCCAACGCAACACCACATCCCATCTACATAACTCTCTTTCATTCTCGCATTCGTGGTCTATTACATCTTCCGGCTACACTTAATTCAATATCTTTAATACACCAGCCATCCAAATACCAAATAACTAACTAAGGGGAGGACAATAAACACATCGCGCTGTGTGTCTGCAGGTTCCTGCAACTATGAATCATTAAAGTATCCATGTTATGTGGCGACCTGTCGGAGTATTTTTGAGGAAGCATAGGCTTGCACTATTGTGATCATAGTAATTTCTTGATTCCATGTCGAAAAGTCTACGCACCAACAGCCGCCATTTATGACTAAAGTTTTCCCGTATTAGTCCGGTCATAACGCGGCGCTGGCAGAGTGCCATGAAAACCCTAAGATTCAATTATTCTTTACTCTCTTGCGATAGTTCAAGGTAATATCTGGGTACCGAATCGTGAAAAATCTGATCTACCATCCTCTAGCTGGCTTTTAATGCACCGATGAGTGTTGCGGTGGACGTCACGAATTGGTATGTTTCGGGGGTCCTCTCAATCATTCCTTAGAGGGCACACAACTGTTTCAAGCCAAATCTTATGCATTATATCTTCCTCTACATGACCTCGCAATTAAACTTAATGATCACCGACTAACTAGTGACTCAGTGGGTCCTCCATATGTGGCCATTCTGTTGGAGTCGCCTTTTGTCTGTGAGTCCTAGGGGGGACTTGTGCTGTTGTTCTCCTCTAATCTTTTGCCAACAATGCTTCTATAAACGTCTTGGCTCACACACACCTATTCAATGTCAAGCCATAGCATCACGCCCTCCACTCTTGGATCATCCCTCACCTGTAATTCCATCTACACCTGGAGATTCTACCATCTTCAACCATTTCTAACTCCTATCCACTATTACCGTCCTCCCTATAACGTGCATCCCATAACTACCTACTTTTTCTTACACTATTGAAACCAATACACTATTCAGCATTACCGTGGTCGGTTCATCACACTGTTCAAAATTATGCAAGTTTTTAGGTGTCCAATCAACGACGGTCTTCTCGCACTCATTTCAATCAGAGAGTGGAAACAGCCGTTCGATCCTTTAATTATGGTGGTCCGCATTATTCTCTGAAATGATTTTGTATGCTTTGTTTGGTCGGTGTCGACTTTGTGATGGGGTATGTGTATTGGCTGTGCCTCGGAGTATCAATACTTGTTTGGTGGTTTGTTAAGACGTGTGTAATTGGTTGGCTTCTCTTGGGGTAAGCTAGTTATACTGAGTGCCTGATGTGACATAGGCTTTGTGGGTTTTTCGTGAGAGGTCGCTGAGTGATCGGAAGTTTTGTTTTGTGAGTGCTGTGCGGGAGCGGAAGCTTGGTTCTCAATTAAGTGGCTAATGGAGGGGAACAGGTGATAGGGGGGGGGTATCTATCTTTCAGACTTACGTCATGTTCTTCTTCCAACTTACTTTCATTAGGCTTCTGATGTATGTTGAGTACTGCCTAACTGAGCGGACCACGGAGTAGAGTGGGGTATGGGATCGATGGATTAGATGATGATGATGATAGACTGATGATGAATGAGGATGAAATAGGCTGTATGCAGGATAGAGGTCCGCTGCGGGGTTTATGTCGCATCGATTATATGCTGGATAGATGCGCGAGCGATATGGAGTGTTGTGTGTTTAATTATTTATATATAATATATATTTAGTACTCACACATATATATATATAGTATAGTATAGTTATATTTATATAGTATATAATATATATATATATATATATATACTAGTAATACTTAGATAGATATCCCTATACTATATATTATCCCACATACTTTTCATTAGCGTATATTATACTATATACTATATATATAAGTATTATATATATATATATAGTATTATAATTATATCTTGGTGTATATCGCGTATGTTAGTATTGTATATTATATATTATATATTATATATAGTATACTTATTATATATAACATCATATATATAATATATATAATATATATACGGTCAGACTCAGATGTAACCTCTGATGGTCCCTGTCGAAATTCACACTTAACCTAAGCCACCAAAGAAAACCTGATAACATTATATGGGATCAGCGTATATTTAGTATGGAAATGAAAAAAAAAAAATTTAACAATCTTTTATTATTAATTTTTTTTTTTAATATCTCCAAAACTACGATAGGTACAAAAGAAAACGTCAATAACATAGTTTTAGAAATCGAAGTAATTTTTTTAAGACTAAAAAAATACCGCCAGGTAAACTGGCGTGTATGTCGAAGAGGTCGTGGTCTTCTCGCCTACTGGGGACGAACGGTGTTGACCCTATTTCCCCACCCTCCGGGGGAAGTCTCCGGAACTCCCCGCGTTATTTGTATTGGGTGTTCCCGCGGGGGTTCCTCCAGCCCCTCCCCATACGGCGGGTATATGGAAACGTCCCTCCCTCTGTCTCCCGTCGTCGGCTCGAGCCCGCTAAAAAATATTATAGTCCTGATTCATATATTGTCGTTAGAGTTTGCTTCTAACTGCGTATCGTAGTTTTGGAGATACAAAAAAAAAACCAAAAAAAAATTTCATTTTCCTTACAAATTTCTTAACGCTGATTCCATGATATGTTATCAGTTTTCTGTACCTATCTATTTTAGTTTTTGAGATATATGCGGGGAAACTTCTTTAGTTTGGCCATAATATATATATATATAATATAGTATATATATATATATAATATATATATATATATAAACATATATATATAATTACAATATATATATATATAATATATAATAATATATATAATATATATATATATATATATATATACTATATAACGAAATATATACTAATATTGATTCTGTTGTACCCAGGCAATATAATTTTTGTTAGGGAATATTGTATCATTCTTTACATGTGTGAAGGAGCACCCTATAAGCATCACACAGAAGACGCAAATTTAACTCCAGATGGGAAAGCGTTGGCGTATGAGGCACAGGGTGCGCGTCGTTGAAAATCTCTTTGTTATCGATCTCCTGATGTTCTTCACTACAATATAATCTATTCCTCCAGAGTGGTTCATATTGTATTTTTTTTGCGCTGGGGCAAGAGCGAGAGGAAGAGGTGAAAAGAAGGCAGAGGAGGAGTGGCAGAGATCGATCAGGGTGGACTTCCGAAGTTTAACAATAACAAGGATAATAGGTCGAATTGTTGGCCAAGTGAACGGAAGACAACAGGGTCATTATCTTCTGTGTCGATGTTACCCATGCGCATCCTAGAATTGATTCATACTATACCTGCCGTTGCCCGGGTGTTGTGTCCACGTTGCGGTGCGTTTGTGGTGTGTTCGCATAGGTGGTTTTTTTGGATGTGCGGTGTCTTGTTTTTTTGACGTGCTTAGGGCTCCAGTTGTATCACTTTGGTATATAATTATATATATATAATATATAATTATATTAGTATAGTATATATATATATTTATATATATATTATATTATTATATATATATATATATATATATATATATATATATATTAGTAAATATATATATATATCTATATATATATATATATATATATATATATATATATATATATAATATAACTATATATATATATAGATATAAATATATATATAATATATATATATATAATATATATATATATATATAGTGAGAGAGACTATGCAACCTTTAAAATTAAGAAATAATGCAACTAAATATCATAAAATGATGCTAAATTATAAAATAAAAGAGTAGAGCAGCATATTAGGCTACGTACACATGATGGCGTTGCAACGCGCGCTAAGCAACGCGCGTTCCAACGCGCGCTGTCTGATCACGGCATACTATATGATGACATTCCAAATAAAAGAACTCGAGGCGCCCTGCTAGCGCGCGCTTCACGAGGAACCTTCGAGACGCGCGCTGCAGCGCGCGCTGCATGTGTACGCCGTCTGTAGTTATCATATAGTATGCCGTGATAGACAGCGCGCGTTGGAACGCGCGTTGCTTAGCGCGCGTTGTAATGCCATCATGTGTACGTAGCCTTAGAATGAGCAAATAAATAATAATAACTCGTCAAACCAGCTCAACAAACCTATTTTGAGTGAAACTTTTATCGTTAGTAGAATTAAATATTATGTGTTTATATTCAATATGCTCTTAAATATTGAAGTTGCTCATGCGTTCATTCATATCTCTCCTGTTCTTTCCCCCCCGGGGAGAAAAGGCCCGTCTGCAAGCCACTTTCTCTCAGCCAAAACGATTGTTGACAATTTGGAGGCAAAATATTCGATCACAAATTTGCTACAAAAAGGTTGATATATATATATATATATTATATATATATATATAAATATATATATATATAGTATGAGTGGTTATATTTATATAATATATATTATATACTATATATAATATATATATATATATATATAATATATTATTATGATATAGGGTTAGTATATAGTGGCTATTTATATTGGTTTGTTCGTGTATCGGTTGACTCGCAAGGAGCGAGAGAGAGTGGTAGAGAGAGTTTATAGATTGTTAGATTTGGTTATCTTCGTTGAGGTTTCATAATGTTAGGTAATAATACTAGTTAAAGTGTGTTTGTGGTGGTAGAGTTCTTGTTGTACGGATTCGAGTATACTCGGGTTTGAATACTTGACGGGTAACATAGACTTACCTAGAGAGCGGAATATACTTAATCGCTCGGAAGATTTAATCTGGCTATAGCCTAAGTGATTTAGACTGGACTGTCAGCGCACTTATAAATGTCCTATGGTGTATATGGTAAGTATAGGTATAGGTAGGGGTAGGTATAGTATAGGGTATATAGATAGTATATAATGGGTATGAGTAGGGGAGGGTAGTGATAGTAATGATATAGGAGGGGGTATAGGTGAGTAGGTAGGTGTTGGTTATTAAATTGTATAATATATATATTTATATATCAATATACTATATATATAGCCCACCTCCCGAAGCATCAATGCATGTAACTAAAAAGATTAATGAACACGCTACAGGAAAAAAAATAACATTTTAAATTTTTGAGCAAGCAATTTTCATCGATGAATACTTAAAAAAAATTATTTATTCTAATATTTATTTAATAACCACCTTTTAAATACTATATATTGGTGAGAGTGCAAGGGCGAGGAGGGAGTGTGGGATTGAGCCTTGAGAGGTTTCGGCCTGCGAGGACTGGGAGCGGTGGTCGAGGGGAGGCAGCGAGAGGAGTTGCCAAGAATCGCATGTTAGTGTGTTTAGAGAGAAATGTATATTTTTGAGTGACGACGAGACTGATGTTTTTTTCCCCGGGTCCCCCGGGTGTACGAGCTCCCGCGGTGCCGTCGCCCCGGAGTGCCGAGAACCACGACGTCTATCTGCGTTCTTGTTTACCCGTGGGAATTCGCTTAAGTTTAAAAAGAAGAAGAGAAAAAATTCAACAGTTTCTTTTGGAGCGGCGCGGGGCTCCAGCTACTTGTATCTCAGAAAACAGTAATATCATACAAGTTTTTCAACATTTTTTAACTATTTTAAATTTTTCAAAAAGGTAATTTTTTTTTATTTCATGGACTAAAAATGTCTCCTGATTAATAAAATATATTTATTTTCAGAGCTGTTATAGTTTTTTAGTTACAACTGCATACAAGAAAGACTAAATTTCCGGAAGAGGCTGACCATATATAATAATAAGTATTAGAAGTATATTATATAAACAACATACAGATAAGCTACCTACACAAATAAATACAAAGGACAACATAAAACTAACAATAAAATAACTATGATAAATAACCATACATATAATACTCTAAATAATAATAACTCTAGCATTGATATAGAGGAGTGCGAGAATGTATTATATGTATATATTTTAAGAAACAACCAAATCCGCTTTCAAGAATAATATAAATATCAAAATATAAATATATATTATTATTAATATAACTATAATTTATATATCTATATATATACACTATAAATAATATAAATATTATAATATAATATGGTCAAGCCACTTTATAGTGGTGACCCAGCTGTCGAGTGGAGGACTGTGATTATCCCAGGAGCACTATAAAAATTACTAAGATATTAATCCGAATCTTTAGTCCAGAAAACCCTAGCAAATAATATTGAAATTGCCATCCAGCAGATTGTTTAAGATATAATAATAAATACATAAAATAAATAATAAAAAAAATAATGAAAAGAATAAGAATAGATCTAATGAAATAATACAATAAAATAATAAATATATAAAATAATAATCAATAATAATAATGAACTTACGCTTTCAGTTTGACATTCAAGGACATGGAAGCCTGAGAAAAATGAAAGCTATTTTAAAATATAAACTGAATACGAGATGAACTTTTGTTTATTAATAAGAAACATAATCATGCTGCTTCCTGTAACCAATTACCAGAGCTTCTGTATATCATGGGTATACTAGTGTATTTGGGAGCGTGATCGTTAAGATTTGATGAGTTAGCTTGAAGTGAGAGTTCTCAGTACTGGGTGAAGGAGATTATTGGGTTTATGATGGTAGTCTGCTGTGAGAGCTATAGACTGGTACTATTACTTATCAGCTTCAGATCTATGGTTTGACTAATCGAGAGATATAATCGCATAATGGGGTGATGGGGATTATGATATGGGGTTAGAGAATGAACAGAGTGCGGACGGAAATGGAAAGCAGATAGTGGGGTATTGAATAGTGATGGATGATTATGGTGAATACATGAGATAGTGAAGTATAGCTTTGCGTAGGATAGTGTAGATCGCTTTGTATTGTGTAGTTATGACCTGTTGGACGCTTCGAAGTGTCCAGGGATAGATAATTTTGACTTTGGATTAATGTGCGTTGCACTCATTATGAGATATTTAAGCCTGTGACTGGGGTTTTGCAGTGTAGGCGGTGAGGGTCTGCCTCGGTAATTCTGTCTTTTGTGGATTGGTTCATCGTTTAGGAGGAGGTGGCAGTATAGCTTAATGCGTTGTATATGCGGTGCTGGTATGATATGTAATAGAATAAAAGCTAAGGTGGTAGTGGAGTTACGTATTTAGCTAGGTTTAAATATGATAATACTATAGAGTCAATAGGATTGTATATATATACAGTGCCGGTTGGTGTAAGAGGTGAGTGATCCGCCGGGTGTAGTGCTCGTGTTTTACCTAGTATTGCCGCATACTATAGGCTGTATGGTATTGGGTGGTATATTGTGTGTCTCACTAGGCTCCTTTATACTGCTACATTAATAATAAAGATTTTAATTCTGTGATAAGTACCACGTGTATCCCTCCCACCTATGGTGGCTCCGGCTTGTGGGTGGGCGTGCGGACGTTGGTTGGCAGTTGGTGGTCTGTGTGTGGTGTTGGCGTGCGTTGGTCGCGTTTGACTGTTCTCGCGTCGCTTTGGATTTCTGTCTCACGATGCTCATATGTGATGTTGCGCTTTTTATTGTTTAGTCTGGTCCGGGGTGTGTAAAGTTTTGTGCGTTAATGCTTCTGTCTCTGTTCACAACTTTTGCCAAAGAGAGTAAGAGGTCTTATTGTGGGTTCCTGAGGAAGTCCTTTGGAATTCATATGTGTGGGTGTGCTGTCTTATGAGTTTTTGATCGTGATCCGTATGTATATGTATATGGGTTGCATACGGTTATATGGTGCTGGGCGGCTTCCCTGGTTCGTGCGTTTATATATTAGTTAGGGTTATGTATTATAGATTGTTAGTTATGGTCCGGTGTACACGTGGAGTATAGTTAGTAATATAGTGATAAGGTGTAGGGAGCGGTGTAATATAGTGGTTCCGTTACTTATATTATTTTTAAAAATAAATTGTAATATATATATATATATATATATATATATATATCTAATATTATATTATAATATATATATTATAATAAATTATATATATATATATATATATATACTAATATATATAGTTATCGCTGCGATGGGTATTATTTCTGTTGTTTTATGGTCTTGGTGTTACAACTTATAGACGTAACATAGTGATAAGAACAAATACTAGGGAATTTTGTGCATCCCTCCGCACCCAGAAGAGTATGTGACTGTTTTAATAAGTAATCTTTTAGTTCTTCCTCTTCACCTTCCCTTTTTCGAATTATCTATCATCTTTGTGAGATCCTGGTTTTCCTCACCACCTGTATCTCTCTATATTGGTTAGATTGGTTTTTGGTTCCGCTAACTACTTATTTATACCTAGAAGTGCTCCATGCTTGCCTCATATTCCCGGG
>JABUQX010018347.1:15000-25000 GCA_015478945.1 Trachelipus rathkii
GTAAATGAACTTTTTTTCATTACATTGAGTTTTCTTTAATTTCAACTCGGAAGTAAATTATAAAATAATTAATTAATAGATTGCGATAGATTTTTTTTTTCTGAAAATAATTTATACTATTGCACCGGCATGAAGAGTGACACAAGTCAAATATATAAAATTCCTCAGGATATGAAATAAAATTACGGTAATTGAGCAATTTATTGTTGGCATCCTGCAAGGCATTAGCTATTATTCACGTTATAAACTGTGAAATGGATTTATGTATGTGAAAGCATAAAAATAGAGTGGCAGAATCGCAAATTTCAGTAAATTATAACAGATAAATATTAAAATCATTTATTAATCACCATCCCAGTCGGTTTCAAAGGACATGTCACTAACCCCATCCATATTAACCTCGCCGGAGGAGAATATCAGATATAAATCGAATACTTATTAAAATTGTATTTAGCCAATTTAGATTTTCTCTTATACTCAGTAAATCGATACTAGATATATACAAAATGCTATCAAAGTAGCTTTTTTTGTAGCACCTTTTTTTAAATATTTATTTTTCTAGGCATAGAATGTTGTGTGACGTCTAGTGTAAAGTAGCAGTTTATCCTTTCTATTATTTATTATTAGTTATTATTATTCTATATTTTCCATTTTTAATAGGTAATTTATAATACCGAAGTTTTTTTTAAAACTGTAGAACATATATATATATCTATATTATATATATATATATTGATATATATATATATATAAATATATTAAATATATATATATATAATATATATATATATATTATATATTATATATATTAGTGAATGGATCGAATAACCGGTCAACCGCAACCGCGGTTGTCACTGGTCTTTCAACAACACAACTGCGGTTGCCAGAAAGTTATCTTTTAAAAATACTCTCTCTCTCTCTTTCTCTCTCTCTTCTCTCTCTCTCCTATCTTTATTCTATTTCTCTCTCTCTCTCTCTCTCTCTCTCTCTCTCTCTCTCTCTCTCTCTCTCTTATATGAAAAAGCAAAGATTCGGTTTGTATTTACTCCTCAAATACTTTTAAGATGGGACAGCTTGTTAGTTTTGATTTTATACTAATTGAAAAATGTTTACCCTATTGGAGATATTTGAAGAGATTACTAAAATGTAAAGCTTTCATTCGTACTCTATATGTCTAGTATTCCTTTTATGTGTCGTTAAAACTCTTCACCAAGACTCAAGATTAACTAGACTGAAGAGGGAATTAATCAGCTGTACTAAACAATAATTCGGACTTAACTCGAAGGTTTGATAATTTGGGGGAAAATATTCTTGCATTCCATCGCAACGTATTTAGATCCTCGATATAAGGGGAATTATTTTACAACTTCTTATGTTTTGAAGGAAGTTCATGAAGAAATAACAAAACAATGTAAGGAGCTTTTAACTATCTACTAACAGACATCCTTAAAGAATTTAAACTGCAGAAATAAAGCAACCTTCAACGTCCAAGCCAAAAAACTCTGTTTGAAACCATGATGCTCATTTAACATCTAGTAGTGATGATGATACATAAATAGAGCTTAATGAAAATGACTTCGACGAGTCTGTCCGTCAATATCAAAAAGAAGAAAGGATTGGCCCGAATAGGATGAATCTAAAAATCAAGGTGGAGAGAGAAGCGAAACATAACTTAAAGGGTGAGGGGGCAGCCCCTAACAGCCGAAGAATCGCCCAAAAGGGCGAACCACGGCCGAAGGGAGGATCCCGCCACCCCAGACCCGCTCAAGCAGACACAGTTTCAGGCGGTGCCACCACCACCAGTCATTAATCTAAAGGAGCTTAAGAAAGCAGTCAATACACACCACACAAGAGAGTCATAGTTACCCCGCCAATAACTAATAACTAGCTAAAAATCCGCCAGTTTGACTTAGTAAAAATAAACTACATAATGCCCAAATTATCCATATACCTAATCCAATCCTTTCTTTGATGTTACCAGTGAGCCACACTGCAACCTCGTGTGACAAATCGTTCCAAAAATCAATAATAACCTTATTACTGAACGAATGTTTTCTTACATGAAGATTACATGTCTTCTTAATTTTATAATTGTGTCCCCTGGTCTCCCGTCCGTGGTCTACTATAAATAATTTAGTTGGTTCAGTATTATCAACATATATAAATAATTTGTAGACTTGTATCATGTCCCCTCTGAGAAATCGCCTTTCTACCGAAAACATTCCTAACTCTTTCAGCCTCTCCTTCATTAGCTCCTACCCTCAATGCCAGAAATAATCCTTGTTGCTCTACACTGCACTTTCTCCAGCATATTTATATCTTTTCTTAAATAAGGGGCCCAAAGTTGTGCACAATACTGTAATACTGAACTTTTATAACTTCCTTACTCTTGGAAACGTCATTGCGATTTATTTTACCTAGCATCTTATTAGCTTTATTCCCTGCTTCCAAACATTGATTAGCTAGTTTCAGATTACTGCTTATAATCACATTTAAATCTTTTTCTTCGTCCACAGACTCATGCAAATCCCCATTCATATCGTAGATAAATATTTTATTTGAGTAACCTTAGTGAAGAATCTTATACTTTTCATTATTAACATTCCTTTGCCACTTATCTGCCGATCAAAGAAGTTTATGAAGCTCATTTTGAATCTTTAAACAACCATCATTGTTCCTTACTGGTATATGCAAACTTAGAAAACCTTTCATTTAAGTCCCTGGTCTAAATCATTTATATACATTAAAGAACAACAGCCACTTAACTAAGAATATCTTCAAGGACTACAAATATGTTTCCTCATTTCTATTAATATATACTCTTAATTTGCTTTGATTAACTATTATTTTATTATTTATTAAATTATTATAATGTAACAGACTTAATTAAACTTAAAATATTCATCTTTAAATTATTTCGGGGGGGGCTGCAAACCCCTGAACTCGCTATGGGCTTATTTATATATATATATATATATATATATAGTATATATAATCTAATATATATATATAATAGTACTATATTATATATATATATATATATTATATATATATATAATAAATATATATCTATATATATATTATAGTAATATTATATATTGTTCTTTTATAGTCAAAATAGTAATGTACCCCCCCAATCCAGTGTATGATGGTAAAATAATGAAATATTGTTTGAGCTTTCTTAGACAGTGATTTTTGGCCCTTAAGGTCACATAAAGGAAATAATGTAATGGATTATAAGGGGTTTATCTAAAGAGCACTGGTCACGTAATCCAAACTATTTTCTCTGTTCGAATAAATTACTTACAGTAAAAACTCACAAACTTAGAAGATGGAAATATTCAGTTTGGCCCTTTATAAAAGGTATTTCAATTATAATGAGTAATATAAAAACATATTTTCCTTTTAATCGTTCTGCATTACATTAATTATTGTACATGTTTGTGATATTTGTCTTCAAGTGACGAATCTTACGTTAACTACTTTATAATAATATAATATATATATATATATAATAATATATATATATATATAATATATATATAATATATATATTATATTATATTATAATATATCTCTATAATATATATATATTATATATACATATTATATATATATATATTATTGATAATATCAACATATATAACATTACTAATCGAAAAAGTAGACCATTAATGTCCGTTGTAATCATTATATAGTCCTTAAGTTTAAATAGATTGGTAATATTTCAATGTTAATTCAAAATCATTCTTGTGAATTTTCCGTTTTTATACCAAATAACTAAAGTTAATTGAATAAATACCTTCAAAGAAGGAAACTTACCTGTAACAAGATTTCATTTGTAATTGTTCCCCAATAATGTTTAATATTTTCAGATTTTATTTTTAAAATATGAATAAAATAAACTTAAGATGTATTAGACATTAAGTCATTGAAAATTAAAACATTTTTTTGATAACAAACTTATAAATATAAATCAATACTGTATTTAAAGAAAGTAAATTGCAAGTAACAACCTTCCAATTATTAAAATATTAATATTGCAATATATAGAATTGATATAAAATCATACCATTTCGCTTAAAGGGTTCTTTCATCAGATTTCTTGACATACTTATTTTACTTGCTAACAACTTAGTACACACTTATTCAAGTCCACATATTAGACCACTATCTAATTTAACTTATATATCGTCAATTACATTTCGTTACAACAAGTAACTACAAGAAATAGAAGATTCTTGTTTGTTTAAAAGATTTAGAAATATGCTCAACCATTTCTTTGGGAATTAAAGAAATCATTTTACCTGGAATTTACCTAATCTGATTTTTTAATCCCGAATTTTTTGTTTCTGTTTGTAGCTTTTTCTGGACTTTATTGCAACTCTTTGAAGTATAAATTTCATCAACAAATAATTGGAAAGTGGAAAACTTTTAAGTGGGGTTCAGACAGGGACCCCGGGAATTTTTGCGGTGGCCGGGGCTTGCATCTAATTTTAGCCGGGCCGGGGCCGGGGCCGGGGCGGGTTAGCACTAAAATAAAGAACTGTAAGTCAAAAATCACTGAAAAAAATCTTAAAACTAGGATAAAATCAATATAATTCAATTACTTATATAATTTAAAAATTTTATGTACTGAATTAGGATGTGGCCCTTTATAATTAAATTCAATTTAATATACTGTAGGTTTATATCTGGAGATAGGAAATTGTGAATCTAGAGATGATATTATTTTCCTAGAAGAATAAAGTTGTATTAAGATATATAGTATATAATATAGTATATATATATTAATAATATAATATAATAGTATATTATACGTAATTTTAGGGTGCGTATATGGGGCCTCAGTACCTCATATTATATATATATATAACTTAGTTTTATAGTTATATACGTAGTCGAATAATAATATAATATATAACAATAATATATAATGATATTAGTATGAGTAGTCTGGACGTGAGGTAGGTTGTTAGCGTTGGTGTTGTTGTAATGATTACATATATATATTATATAGTGTATATATTATATATATAGATGCTATATGATTATATATATAATATATATGTATATATATATATATAAAGTATATATCAATCTTTATATTAAATATAATGATAATCATGTATTTTAAGAACTACTTTGGATCAGTAGTGAATATATTTACTTAGAGGTAAGATCCCTTGGATTCTTTTTTAGTATTATGGTTTACTGTTATATATATTCATTTTATTCCTATATGTTGGGATTGGATTTGCAATTTGTTTAAGGCCATCTTTTTTTTTTAATGAAATAATTTAAAAAGGAAAGCTAATTTTCGTCCTGACACGGAGAGACCTCTTCAGGCTAAGGACTGGATTTCTTTCTTGATCTTCATCAGTTCAAGGGTGTTTCAGTCAATATCATCAATATAAAGATGATCAGAATATAATCACACGAAACCATCGCAAAATCATGGAACCCTTTTGCCAATTTATAATATAGCAACTAAAATAGCATCCCGGGAGAAGTTAAGATTGATTTTATACAAAATGAATATCTGAACACAAAAAAATTTCAACAACACCATGAAGAAAATAGCAGACAATCGAAACCACACTTGAACTGTATGAGAGATCAAGAAAGAAATCCACGTCCCTTAGAGCCTACAGATAGGTATCAGCGTGTTGGGACGAAAATTAGCTTATTTTTTAAAATTTATTAACATTAAAAAAATAATTTTAAACAATGTTTATTTAATTTGTGTATCATTAAGTAATAAAATGAGTGACAGTAAAGATAACACTAATAAGGAGAATCACAGGCTCCTCTCATAAACGTAATATATATATATATATATATATATAATTATAATAATATATATATATTATATATATTATATATATATATATATTAATTAATTAATATATATATATTAGTATAATATATATATAATATATATACATATATATATATTATATATAATATATATAATATAATATTAATATATATATCATATTATATATATATAAATATATATATATATTTATATATATATATATAATTAAGTGTCTTTAACCATTGTTTTGTAATTTGTGTAATTTAGTAATAAAAGAAGTGACAGTAAAGAATAACCACTAAAAAAGATCCAAGCTTCCTCTCGTAACGATATTATAGTTCTATATATAGGTTAATATATTATACTATATCAGTATATATATTATTATATAAATATATATCTATATAATTATATATTATATATAAAATATATAATATATATATTATATTATATATCATATAATTATAAAATATTATCATATATATAATTATATATATCATTATATATATATATATACTGTATATATATATATTATATATATATATAAGGGGTTTGATTATTATTGTATATATAATATATTTAGTATAAATATATGTTGGATGAATCGGTGTAAATATATATATTCTATTTAATTCCAATTACAATAAATAGAATATGTTGAAAAGAGATTTCGGAAAATACTTGATTTTCTTGAAGATATTTTACTTAAATAAAATAAATAGCATTAATATTTTAACAATTATTTTTATTTCCTTTTCCGAATTCGTTTGATATATCAAATTTCGAATATTTTTATGTTGAAAACTCGGAAAAATTATAATTTGGCCTCAATTTTAATTTGAAATCATAGTAAATACAAAAAAAAAAATTGATTATATTTAGGAATGTTTATATATTTTGCATCAATTTATAACAAAGGAGTAATGGAATTAAAATATATTTTTTTATTTTGTTTGATTTAACCCTCTATTATTTAGTGTAAATTTACAGTTAATCCCCAGTAGAAAACCCCGGTTTGCTGATTTTTGGCCGGGGCCGGGGCCGGGGCCGGGGCCGGGGCCGGGGCCGGGGCCGGGGCCGGGGCCGGGGTCGGTTCCTAGTTCAGACATAAACCATAATTTGCTATTTCCTTAAAAAAAAACAACTTTTTTTTCTTTTTTCAACCATTAATTAAAGTATTAGAATATCATGTTTCCATTGAAACAAATTAGATGTTGACATTTCTGAAACGTAAAAGCTCCGAGCAAAACCATCTTAAAAACTATTGATTATTACAAAAACTATCGATAATAATGCTATCGAGAGTAATAACTATCAATAGGGCGATAGTACTATCGATAGTTTCCAATCACTAATAGTAGTATCGATATTAGTATGAATATATTTCCCTATATTTTTCCAACCCAATTTATTATTATGAGACGTAGGCACATTCACGGATGAACGTCTATTTTGATGAAGTGTAAAATCTATTTTCAATACTTAACCATTTTAAATTAGTGAATTTGTTTTACCTGCATTGTATTTTAGAGTTTATTCAATATTAAAAACATTTACAGTTATGTTGTGAATAAAAACTAAATGCCAGGCTACCGATATAAACTGCACAATTGCCGAAAATTCTTAACAGTAATAGAGCTAACCATTACGACTGTAACGCACCCACGTATAAAGTATTTGTATTCAACTTGTTTTTATTTTCTTAATGAAAGGGAGTGTTTTAAGAACACAAACAAAAAGAAAAAAAAATTTGGTTTGTCATTTTTCTCGCGGTGGTGCGAATACATTAAACTTCCGTTGGCCTTTTTTATAATGCTTTATGTTAATAAAGAGCAGGCTTGTATACTTATAAGCAGTGGCGGCTCGTGGTTCTTGTGCAAGGGGTTGCTGTTTTTATATATATATATATATATTATTATTATAGTTATAATATAGGAAAGATATATATATATATATATATATATTATTATTATATATTATTATTATTATATATATATATATATATATTATATTATTATTATATATATATATATATATATATATATCTTTATATATATATATATATACAGTGTATGCATCCAGAAATCTTATTTCGGGGCCAGACAAAATGTTTTATATATATATATATATATATTGTTATTATTATTATATATATATATATATATAGTTAAAGAAGAGTATTATATTATATTATATATATACATATTATGCTATATATATATATATATATATATATATATATATATATATATATATATATATATATATATAAAGTGGATGGACCAAATATTAAATTTCTAAGTAAAAATGGAAATAATTTATGTAAATTACTAAAATCACCTTACCTAAATTGTTAAAATTTAATCGCCGGGCATGAGAGTGAGCAAAGTCCGAGATAATATCTTTAGTTTTTATTTCAATATTTCAATGTATGTAGAGGAGGGCAAATCCAGTAAGTCTTATCTCCAATAATATTTCGCGAGGTTTTCAGAAGTCTTGGGCTCTGAAGTTTCTTTTCTTACTGGGTAACAGCAGATGGTGGGTAAAATCTCGCTATTTTGCAACACGATGTAAATATTTGAAATTGTGACTGTGAACAAGAAACTAGTCCGTCTCCTGCTGCTGTTTTTTGACGATCTGTGCTGTGATGTTATTTCAACTTCCATAAATCCCATTCCGCTTTTTACTAACTCTTCAATTGTGCTTTTGAAATTTTGTGAAATGTTACACAATATTTTATCTTCTCATATGGAACATTACACCTGCTCGGTATGACAAATTACAAGGAAAATATAATTTCTTTATAATTTAAAAAGCTCTCTCCTAATTCTGATATTAAATCATCCAAAAATCTTATAAAAATGAATGTGCTATATTAAATCTGTGGGTTGGAATTAGGTATGTTGGGTATATGTTGCATTTTCTTTGATGGCTTCAAGTTTAGTTTTAACTAAAGGACTTACGAGATTTGTTCCTTACTGCGACGAATTATATAAAATTAATTTAACCTCTGCACTTTATATTATTAACAGATATAATGCTTAAAATTTTTTAGTGTCTCATAAATTTCGGGGGGGGCCATGGCCCCCCTGGCCCCCCCCCTAAATACGCCACTGTATATATATATATATATATATATATATATATATATATATATATATAGTAAATATATATCAATGTTATTATTTTCTAGAAAAATATAATTATTATTATTATTATTATTGGTTACAATATATATTATTATTATTATTATTATTATTATTATTATATATTATATATTATTGTTATATGGTATATATTATTATATTATATATTACTATGTATATTATTATTATTATTATTATTATATATATATATTATAAATTATATATATATATAGTATATTATTATTATATATATATACATATTAATATTACTGTATATATATATACATATTATTATTTACATATACATATTATTATTATTATTATATTATTGTTGTTGTTGTACATGGCTATTATTATATATATTATATTATTATTATATTATATATATATATATATATATATATTATTATTATATATTATTATTATTATTATTATTATTTTTATATTATATAACATATATTATTATATTATTATTATTATTATTATTATATATATTATATATATATATATATAGCAGTTATATATATAATTTAGTTACATATATATATATATATATATATATATATATTATTACATATATATATATGGTAATATGCATCCAGGATTTCTTTCGGGGGGCCAGACAGAAATGTGTCTAATATATATATATATATATTTGTTATTGATATATATATATATATATATATATATATATATATATATATATATATATATATATATATATATATATATAAAAATATATATATATATATATATATAAATAAAGTGGAAGGACCAAATATTAAATTTCTAAGAAAAAATGGGAATAATTTATATAAATTTCTAATTTCATCTTACCTGATGTTAACTTTAAGCGCCGGGCATGAGAGTGAGCAAAGTCCGAGATAACATTTTGAGTTTTTATGTCAATATTTCGATGTATGTAGAGGAGGGCAAGTCCAATAAGTCTTTCATCTCCAATAGTATTTCTCACGTAGGTTTTCAGAAGTCATAATGTTGAAAAGCTTCTTTCTATTGAAGCAGTAGACGGGTA
>JABUQX010018347.1:30000-40000 GCA_015478945.1 Trachelipus rathkii
AATCACAGGCAAAGGCATAGGACACCTGAGAGGAGAAGGAGGAGGAGGAGGAATGCCAGAATCGTCCAGGGTTGAGTTAGAGGAAAATAGGAGGCCGAAGAGATTGGCCTTTTCAGTTGGAGAATTAGCAACAGAACCATCAGAGCGAATAAGAGGAGGAAAGACAGATTTACAGAAGTTGTTAGAGATGTTTTTGGCAAGAGGCCAGAAAGATTTGTCAGTAGGAGAACCAAGGAGGTTAGCGCACTTTCGTTTGATGAAAGCCCGCTTTGCTCGTCGAAGAGTATCCCTGCAACGATTTCTAGCAGAATGAAAATTAGCAAGAGTGATAGGAGAACGAGAATTTTTCCACTCCCGATACGCACTGTCTCTAGCCTGAATGGCCAGAGAACAAGCACGATCGAACCATGGATTATGAGGAGAGAAAGATTTAGTCGAAGAAGGAATGAACCTGCTCATATATATATATATATATATATATATATATATATATATATATATATATAGAAAAAAAAAAAAGTATATATATATATATATATATATATATATATATATATATATATATATATATATATATATATATATATATATATATATATATATGAGAGAGAGAGAGAGTTACAAGGAAATAACAAATGCTGTTTAGTAGTTGTGAATTAGTTCTGAAATTTTTTTGGGGGGCTGCAGTTCCGCAGTGCCTATGGACGAGCCGCCACTGCATATATATATATATAAGTCTAAATTATATTATTAAATTATTTCCCTCTCTAGTGGTAATCTGATACTTTAGAACACACAAACACTCACACACACACACACACACACACACACACACACACACACACACACACACACACACACACACACACACACACAAAAAAAAAAAAAAAAAAAAAAAAATTGGAAATGCATTTCTCTTTGGAAGATTACGTTTTCATTTAACGATATTTTCGCTACCTCTTCTCACTTTCAAACCACAGCGGAAATATTCTTTGGAGCTCAATATTAGTATAGTTGCCTGATTGAAACATTAGTTACCAATATTGGTAAATACTGGTAATATATTTTTACGACAATATAAAATTTATATCTATTTTCAAGACTAAAAACTGTAAAATGTAAAAAGGGGGAAAATAAAAATGAAAATAAATAAGAAAATATAATTTCTTTGTCTAGCGTAATTTAAGACCGCTTTGCGAATTCTATTTCAGCAAATCACATTTCATCCTGAAGAATTGCCAATTACTAATTTAAATAACTGCGTTACTAACGTATATGGATCGGATCTAACTGGAGCACAATGAAGCAATGAAGATATCACTTTCCCTATATGACTGGAAAATTCTCCTATATAATTGGGGCAAAATATATTTTCCTGCGTCATGTTGTATGAGCTTAACTACAAGAGTGCCTATTCTTTAATATAACGAAATTTTAATATGTATTTCCATTTTTTTTAAACACCGAATATCATTTAACAAGAGATTTGGGATATTTTACAGTACATAAAATAATACCGACGAAGTGCCATAAAATCAGCAAAAAAATTTTTAATAATAACTAATAATCTTCTCCGATAGCTCGTAACAACTAATAACTTGTATAGAAAATAGTAGCTGAATATATTACTAATAAAGTAAACATGCTAAAACACACAATAAGAAATTGTTTTGAGCTTTACACCTTAAATTTAGAAATAAGAGTTAAAAAAGGAACATCTTACCTGAGAGTAACCAAAATGAAGGAAGATAATGAACGGAGGAAATATTAAAAAGAGAAACTCCATGTCCATTTTGATCCTGTTTCTGTCTATCTGTCTGTCTCTCTCTTCCTCTCCCTCTCGTCTTGAGGTTTGTAGATTATTCTTCGCTATAAAACATCCATTCTCGATATGACGTTATAACAAGGCAAGCGGTAGATACAAAAATAAGACTAATTTCAGGTAGCGGGAAAAACGATATTAAATTAACACCACTTTATTTTTTTTAAATATTTCATTATAGTTGAAGCACATTTTTATTATATTATTATTATTATTATTATTATTATTATTATTATTATTATTATTATTATTATTATTATTATTATTATTATTATTATTATTATTATTATTATTATTATTATTATTATTATTATTATTATTATTATTATTAGCACCGTTTATCTGTTTTAAATATCTCTTTATGAGCTTTATTGCTTTTTATCTCATTTTAAATATACTATATTAAATAAGAATCGATGGGGGTCCAAAATGCAAAAGAAGATTTGCAAATTTTTTAAGCTGAGTATTTTATTGCATTGGAGATAATATTTCTTGATTGTTATCTTATTTTCTGAGATTTATTACTAAATGATTTTAATGAAACAAAAATGTCACTTTTGTTACTCTAAGGCAGGATTCATTATGAGCTTCGTAGAGCAAAATCCACATAAAATTATCTCTTCAATTCATCATCATATTTAAATCAAATACTCCTTCAGTTCAAATATCATCTTAAAAAGATGAAATGTTTTTTGTTGCTTTTTTTTACTTATTACTATTATTATCATTTATTTAAAAGGGTTTCGTATATTGATGAGTTATGAAACAATGGAAGACTCTAAATCACATGAACAGACGTTGGGGTAAAATAATGTTTAAAATTTGAAGAGTAAAAAAATGATATTTTTCATGTACTTTGGCTGTTCATATCTGCTCAGTTTTCAAAGTTCATTAGTTTATTTGAAGGTTATTTAAAGGATCATTTAACTTTTTATTTTGTTTATATTGTTTTATAAATATTTTTAAATATTTATAATTGTGTCTTTTTTAATATAACTATACTACGCTTTTATAATGTATATTATAAATAAATTTTACAATTCTTAAAACAAATCTATAAATATAAAGATGGTGTTTATTTTTTAACAAATGCAATTCGTAATAACCATTGTGAACACTAAATCGTAAACAGCAGCCAACAGCACACTCTAGAATAGATATGACATATATCTTTGATTTTCATAAAGTTTCAATTTTTTTTTTTTTAAGTTAGTGGCAGTGTGGAATTTACAAAATCCATAACACTACATCTCAATATATTAGTCCTTGACCGCGAGTTTTTCAGTTTCATCGTAGTCCTGGGAAGCATTATTAGAGCAGTCAAATTAACGTGAGTGAACATTTACAAAGACACCTGTTCCTATGGAAGATTGATATCAACTTCTGTTTCGATGTACTTTGAAAAGCTCCGCTGAAGGTGTCTCCAATGTAGATTTTTCCATACGAATTTCACTTAATAAAAACAGCATTTCTAATAACATTGCACTGAGATCTGAAATACAATATATATATATATATATCATATTATTATATATATATATATATATATATATATATATATATATATATAATATATTATATATATATTATTATATTACATATAATAATATAATATGTAATATAAAATATATATATTATTTATATAGGTATTACATGTGTGTTATAAAATATATATATACTAATATATATTATGATATATTATTTCCATCTCTCCATGTACGGGCTATCGCCCTTCATTGGAACATGCCATTTTCTCCTTCTGAACCCGAAACTCTTGATCCTCAAAAGCACTCTTAGAAAAACATTTTCTCGCGCAACTGGGTTTCCGATGCTAATCCTTGAGTCTATACATCAGGTAAGTTTCACCTTTCAGTGAGAACTAGAATCTTCTTCCTTGACCTCGAAACTCGTTCTCGCCAGAGCTCTCGAAGAAGATCGTGTTTCTCAGCGTCATAAGCATTACAATGCGCCTGGTCCAGGAGTTCTGCATAGCAACAAAACGTAACAGGCCGTAGTTGCTAAGCCCTGTGCCCTACTGAACTTTGCGACAGAAATTATGTTCGACTGTCTCGAATATCTATTCTTCTTATATTAGACATATCAATACTTCCACTAATACTTACTGCCAGATACTATATATATATATTCATATTATATTACTATATATATAATATATATAATTTATATATATATATATATATATATATATATAATATATATTATATATATGAAGATATATGAAAACTATATATGCGGCACCCCTGCTTTTTTTCTCTGAAAAAAAATCTATGTTCTGATTCTCGGTTTCCTGGCCCTCCCCTGGTCCCCTCTTGCCCCCGTTGCCATCCGTAGTGTTTGTGACGTTGGTGTGGGTCCGTGTGGTTGGGTGAGGATTTGTGCTTGGGGGTTTCTGCTTGGCGGGGGGCTCCCCCGGGGGGGGGCGGGATCCCCTGCCACTATTACAGTTATAGATTTGAAAGAAAAGAATATGGGTCAAAAGATATTCAGATTTTCTTGAGAAGAACATTCCTCAAATTATTTTAAAGTGCAGAAGTTTCAAGGCATCAGTCTCAAAAGTATTCAGAGTATTGGAAACAGAAGAAAACAGGGGGAAAATGTTTAAAGTTTTCACCGGATGGCTACTTGAAAAAGAGCGCACTGCTGCAAATCATGAGAGTTACAGTACTTAGAAAATGGGTGGGGGTGCATAAAACAGTAATATTTAACCTTATTTCGAAATGTGAACGACGATTTCATTGTTACAAGATAATGTTTTAAAATTCAGAAATTAATTTTGTATACACCTATCTTAATGTTATGAACAATGTTTCAAGATATTACTTTTTAAATAACTATTTTAATTTCCATTTAATGTACCTGGCTTAAAACTATTGCTACTGAGTGTTGAGTGATGAGTTTCACGAGATCTTCATAATGATTTAGAATAGTGTCCATTGAAATGAGATAATGTCCGGAAACTGATGCATTACAAATACTCTTTTCAGACTATGTAAAAATAAAAAATAAAAAAGTGCACGTATTCTGTTCCATCTCAATGTTCGTGAATTTAGTTCGCACAAAAGAGCAAGCCTGTTCATATAATAAATTTCTGTAATTAATAAATTGCTTATTTATATATATATATATATATATATATTTATATTACTATATATATCGGCAATTTTATAGATGTCTTCATCAATATATATAATAGTATATACTATATTATATATATATATATAATAATATATAAGTTATATATATATATATATAATATATATATAAATATACTTTATATAATATTATATATATATATATAATATATATTTATATATATATAATATATATATATATATATATATATATATATTATTATATATATATATATATACTATATACATATATCATATATACTATATATATATTATATAATATATAACTATATTTACGTGATCGCAGTAGCATCCGCCGGAGCTATCCGCACATCTTTTAAACGATCCGCATCCGCAATACCGCATTGCCCTGCGGATGTTGCGAAGGCCTATTTTTGATTAAGAATTTTATAAGAAATCTTTAAGAATGAATCCTGAACGCACATACTTTAATGAGCAGACATGGGACTCGACTTAACTATGTAATGATCAAGCTCATGAATCTCGCAAGCATAAGTTCATAATAGATTTTGATTCAATCAGAGTTCATGAGATTATGATGCCCAAAAACATCAGCGCCTCTACACGCTTCTGTCTCCGCATATAGATTCCATTAAACTAGATCATATGCCACAACATCTTCAAATAAATCATGACCGTTTTTTAAAAGAATGAAAAATTAATAAAACGAGCTAGATCAGAGAGTGTTTTTTGTTTTATTTTGTGTGGAAATTAATGACGCCTTCATTGCTCATTGCGCCAACTTACCTAGATCCCCGTCTTATAAACTGGCAAGTTTGTAACACAATCATGCTAGGAACAAGTTAATCGTCACTTTGTTGTTGCGTTGAAAAACTTGTCAATCCGACCTGCTATTAACTTCGCCACCCATTAAAATGGAAAAAAAAAACGTAAATCTGACCAGAACCAACACCTCTTCAGAAATTAAATCAATAATCAGATTCACTGGTATTGTTCTACAGTCTCAGTAGTGATGATGAGACCAGCATTAAAACCAAAGATGTAGTGCAATATGATTGAAAACGTATCACCAGAAAAACGACTAGATACAAAATGATGATCCTATTAAGTTGGTGGAAAGTTTAAGGAGAATAATTTTAACCACCGCTTGAAGCAAACTTTTTCAGAAATACTTGGCCTTCCACAAGTGTTCCAAGTGTGAGAGTATTTAGCAATGCGCTGGGCTAATATATAATAAAAAGAGAACAGACACTCGGCACGAAACAGGCCAGAAGAAATTGATGTTCTTCTCAAGCACAATCTACAACTTCCTATATTCTGAATTTCAATACTAAGCTGCAAAAGTACTATTAATCCCATTGTAAAATCTCTTTTCATTAAGGTCCGGAGGTTGGAACCAGACGGTTTGGTGGGAAAATACAAAAAAAAAAATTGGGGCCCCAATTTTTTTGCAGTTGGGTCCGTCCCCCCTGGACACAATTATATTAATACATTGTGGCTAAAACTACGAAAATATATATATTACTATATATATAATTATATATATATATATATATTATAAATATATTATATAATAATATTTATATACTATATATATACTATATATTATATATATATATATATATATATATATATATATAATATATATATACTATATAAAACATCCGCAATCCGCGAAATGCGGAAAAAAGTGACTATTTGCAGCACTCACTAAATATATATATACCACTATATATATAATATATTATATATAATAATATATATATAATTTATACTATATATATTATATATATATATATATATTATATATAATATATATATATATATATATATATATATATATACTTATTATATATATATATATATATATATATGATATATATATATAGCGTCGGGCTGTGTTTAGCGACTTCCGTCAGTTTTGATTTTGTTTTTGTTTTTTTTTAATATATTGCTCCATTTATATACTAACCAATGAATTTATGCTAACGTAACAATGATTCTCATTTATTATATATTATCTTTAAAATTATTTTTTTATCAAAATTTAGTCCCCTCTACTATTATTATTTCAACAAATGATATATATCTCAGAAAAGTACGACACTTACAGTAAAAACAATTACACGAAAAACATATTTGGGAATCAGCGTATATAAAGCCCATTACAAAAATGTAAAAAAAAAAAAACTATAATGAAATCTCGAAAAAGTACGACACTTACAAAAAACCAACTACGTATCTCGGAATCACGTAATAAAAGCTTATTACTAAAAATGCTTTACAAAAATAGGTGCGCTCGAGCAAGGGGCACAGAGGGGGGAGTTTTCCAACCCGTAGGACAGGCAGAGGAACCCCCGCGACACCCAATATACCAAAGAGCGGGTTCCGGCAGACCCTCCCCGGCAGGTTGAAATACGTCCTATCCCTGTCGTTTCCAGGCAAGGCCGAGAGACCCCCGACCTCCCTGCCATCTTTCTGGCGGTTTTACCCTTGGTATTCCCTTAAGTTACAAAAAAAAAAATCAAAACTGACGTAGTCGTACGTAAGAAAGGTCTATATATTTTTGAATCATGGTCGTCACCACTTAAATTGATTGTTATAGGATGCATTATAGCTAGCTAAATATAATTTATAAAAAACAAAAACAAAAATTCAAAACTGACCGGACGTCGTCAAAACAGATAGGGTTCATATATAATATTATATACTATATATACTATATATATATATTATAATAAATATATATGTATTATATTAGTATATATATAATATATATATAGATATATATAATAATATATATAATATATTATATATATATATCAATGTCATTATCAACCACCAACATAAACCTCAGTCCCCGACGATCGAAATGGGTCCAGGAAAAGTTGGTTTGTATGGTTTCTGATTAAGTGCTAAAGTGCCAAGGATATGAGGCTCCGATGCAAAACCCTCTTCAGCTCAACGCAGCGTTGAGTGCTTACCAATCCGTGAGCCGTGGGTCGCCATTTCAATACGCGGCATTTCCAATAAGAGAAGCATGAGAAGTGTCATCTGTATGTGAATAGATTGTTCTGTTGTATGTGTTGGCTATATTTGTTAAAGCTGATCGTTGTTGTATATTGATGATCTAGTGTAATACTCTAATCTCAATACACACATCACTACAAACATAGCCAAACACTAACAACAGGAGCAATTTTATATCACCGACCAAATCCGAGAACCATTTGCATAAGGCGTTTCCTAGGGCATACAATAGTGGTAGCGGGCCCGCAACCCAAATACCACTGTCCCTTTAGTAGTTTCCTACGAAACGCATGCTCTGTGGAAACTCTTTTTTCCCTTCACACAGGGATGTATGAAAAAAAAACGCTTTCTACATATATATATATATATATATATATATATTATATTATCATATTATATATATATATATATATATTATACCTATATTCATATATACTATATATATAATATATATATATATATATATATGTAAGTAACCTTCGTTACTTTTTGTCAAAATAGAAACGTGAATACACTGTAACTGTAACGGATTACTTTTTTTCGCAGTAACGATAACGAGCAATGCGAAATTATTTTGTTTCAAGCAACGATTCCATCCATCAGCTATATATATATATATATAATATATATATATAACTTATATATACTATATATATATATAAATATATAATATATTATAATATAATATATATATATATATATACTATATTATATGATATTATTAATATATCATATCATATCATATCATATATTATATATCTATATATATCATGTATAACGAGTTACCTTAACGCCAACCAACGGAACGGGAGCTCTGGATCACAAAAAAAATTTCACAGGTACGCCTCATATCGATACATAACATAGCAATCGTTTAAGGTACCTTTCCTCGGTGCTGACTCTCTACGATGATCGTTCAAACGACTGCATCGGCAACGCATAATCGTTGAGCACTTATTTCTATGCTATTGTCTATGAACGCGTGTTGCTCCGAGCGATCTGCCGCTAGGAGTCGTTTTAACGATGAAATCGCTGCTTAATAGTTCGTACGGGAGAAGCGGTGCAATATACTATGTCAACTGCGTCAACTCGTTTAATTGTTTTTGCAAAGACAAATATATGGCTGAGATTGGCAATCAAAGTTATAAAAACCAAGTGAGTTATTGTTTATTTATAAAAGCTACTGAAAATTAGATTAATCATACATTATATATATATTATAGTATATTATATATATATATATATATATATATATATATATATATATATTATATTATATATATATAATAATTATATATCATATATATATATATTATTATATATCATATATCATATATATATATATATATATAATATATATAATATATAAATATATATATTATATATATATATATATATTAATACTATATATATATATTATATATATATAATAATATATAATATATAATATATATACTATATATATATATATATAAATATATATATATTATACTATATATATATATGCGTCAGCCTCTCAGAAAGCCAAAATCCATTTAAATGTAAAAAAAAAAAATTAAAAAATAAAAAAACAATTTTCCTCCCATACTCTCAAAAACTCACAATAGCTATCTAGGGAAAAGGATACATTTTTGGAATCCTGGGTAAAATTTTAGTTAAGAAAATGCTAAAAAAAAAAAAAAGGTATTGTTTAATAACTTATAGTAACATGAGTAGAAAAGCTATTTCTAGTAAGACATTTTTATACGTTATTCGTTAAAATAAATACTTTCTAGTAAATTTTGTTTTTTTGTTTTTTACTAAAGAATACCAAGGGTAAATACGCCGCACATGGCAAGCTAGTCGGGGTCTCTTCTCGCCTCCGGGGAACTACGGGTTCGGACTAATTTCCCCACCTCCGCGAAGCGGTCTCCGGCAACCCCCGCTCTTTGGTATCTGGGGTGTCGCGGGGTTCCCCCGCCCTCCCCGTACGGGTGATGGAAAACGTCCCCCCACTTGTGTTTCCCGTCGGCTC
>JABUQX010018347.1:50000-70070 GCA_015478945.1 Trachelipus rathkii
AATATATATATATATTAATAACTATATAGAATATATATAATAATTTCAATTTCAAACTCAACATGTGAGTAAAATCCGCATCCCTCATTCTACTTTAAGATCCCTCATCCTCGCCACCTCATCCCTCTTAAGATCCGCATCCCGCATCCGCCAAACAGTAAAATTGTGATCATCCGGTCCCATCACCATAACTATATAGTATATATATACTATATATATATAATAATATATATCAATATATATACTATATACATTATATATATATATATATATAAATATATATTATATATATAATATATATATATTATTATATATATATATATATTTATATATAATATATGTATAATATATATATATATATTATATAGATATATTATCATATCACTATATATATATACTATATATAATTATAATATATCATATATATATATATATATATAATTTATCATATAAATATATAATATATAGATATATATATATTACATATATAATAAACATATATATATATATATATATATATATTAATAAATATATACATATAATATATATATATATATATATATATATTTTATATTTATTATATATATATATATTTTATAATTATATAAATTATACTTATTATAATTTATATATATTACTATATATATATAATATAATATATACTATATATATATATATATATAATATATATATATATACTATTTAAATATAATATATACTTATATAATATATATAGTATAAATATTATATATATACGTATATAATATAATAAATATCATAATATATATATATATATATATACTACTATATAATAAAAAAGTTTTCAGTTTTATAATATAATATAATTATACATAATATACTTATATATATATCATATATATATATTAAGATAGCACATTAAAAATATAGTTAATAAATAAAAAATAAATATAAAAAATAATAATTCAGTTAAAATAATTATTTTTTTACCTAAAAAATTTATATATATATATAGGTCAGGATATATTATATATATATATATATATAATAATATATATTATTATATATATATATATATATTACTAATATATATCATATAATATACTATTATATATATACTATATAATATATATATCATAACTAATACCATATAGTCCTTTTAAAATTATCCTTCTGAGAACATAAACGTTAAAGAAAAATATCTAATTTGAATATCTCAAAATTAAAAATTTTGTATTTAGCCATTCTCATCATTTGAAATTTTTCCCTGCAAGCTTTCTTAAAGTGAATACTCACATAAAGCGCTACAATGAACCAACGAAGATAGGGTGGTACAGTACTTCCGGGAAATTATATTTGGTTTTCATTAAACTAAGGTTTCTACTTTAATTCTGTTCTGCTACTTTTTTTTTTTTTTTAATTATCTTATTTTTTATAATTTTTTTTTTTTTTTGTTATATATTGAATGTACGCTGCAAAGGATTATATATATATATAACACACTTGTCTGTAAATATATATATATATATTATATGATATTATATATTATATTATATAGTACTATATTATATATATATATATATATATATATATATATATATATTATATATAAGTATATGGCGCAATTTTATATAAACATACAACATTTCCAATTGTTTCCGTGGTTTGCCATCTGAAAAATCTGACATTGAGGCACTGTCCTTTTTCTGCCAAAATGAAAATATATCTTTTATGGTAATATCCTACATACAATTGATATCATATTCTTATATAATAGTAAATATACTATATATCATATATATTATATATATTATATATATATGTAATATATATAATATAATATAATAATATATATATAAATATATATATATATATATATATATATAAATATTATATATATCTATTTTTTTAAATTTGTATAAAAAAAAAAATTCTCTTTAGATTTGGAGAATGTCAAGGAGAAATTTTACAGATTTTCAACCTTCGGGTAACAATGGAATGTCACTAGTCTATCTTGAAATGGAAGCATAATGTACAATAAAATTGCTAGTTCCTTTTTTTTAACTAACGAAATATACCCGCAAGCCTAGACTCGCAGAGCTGAGGCGATTCGGGGCTCCTCGGCCTCCCGGTGGCGACGGGGGAACTTCCTCCCCCGTTCTGTCCCCTTCGGCTCGAGCCCCCTAAAAAAATTAATTTTGATCATGAAAGACGTAAATTGTTTAATAAATATAACTAAATATCAGTTCACTTAAGCCAGCTTTTCGAAATTTGAAGCCATTGAAGATCAATATATATATAAGGTATATATATCAATATATATTATATATATATTATATATACTAATATATATATATATATATATAATATATACATCATATTATTATATATATAATATAATATATAATATATATAATAATATAAGTATTTATCATTATAACTTAAACGTATTATTGTATATAATATATTTTGTATCACAAATACACTTTTTAGACTAAAATTAACGTGTAGTACATTAAAAAAAGCAAACAAATTGATCTTATCAGATATTACGGATTCTAAATTAAACACATCCATCTTGAACAAAGTAAAATACGTAAACGTATTCAATAAATCCTTTTTTTTTTTTTTTTTTTAATAAAATCACTAACTGTCTGCCAAAATCTGAACCCTAAAAACATCAAAAGCGACAAAACAGGACAAATCTTGCAACTTCCCCGTAAGCTTAAGACCATGTGCTCGGCTAATATTATAACCTATATATACTATATATACTATATATATATATATTATATATATATATATAATATATATATATATATAGTTAGTATAATATATATATATAATAATACTATATCATATATATATATAAATTATTTATATGATATCATAGCTGGGCATGCCGCAACGATTTTTGGCTATTCGGCTAATCGGCTACGCCGCACTATCAATTCTTATAGCCGTAGTCGTAGCCGAAATTTTTTTTTAAATAGTCGGACAAGCCAACGACGCACTGCATTTTTCCGCGGCTATCGTTTCGGCTATGGATTTTTTTTAAATTAATTAAGTGAACCCTAACTCCGTTCTCCCTGATGACAAGTCACTTTCGAAAACGGGTTTTATATTGGTATGAAAAAGGCGTGGCATTGTAGTGATAAGTGTGTAATAATATTTTCAGTCTTAGTTCTATACTAATACGAATAAGATGTGTCAAAAGCTAAAAGAAGAAAAGTGCAACCTGTTTTAAACACGCAGTTTTATTCAAAATTCCTTTGTGATGTTTCTTGTCATTTATTATTTTCATAATTGGTAATTATTATTATTATGCTTACTAAAGTAATTAAGTAATAATCTATTATAATTACATAGTTTACTGATCAGTAATTACAGTTACTAAAGTAATTACCTTACTAGTTCAAATATTATATAACAAATTTAATAATATTACTAATAATATATATATATATATATATATATATATAATATATATTATATATAATATAATATATATATATATATATATATACTATAATATATATTATATATATATATATACTAATAATAATTATATATATATTATATAATCTATATATATAGTATATTATAAATATATATAATATATGATATATTATATAATATATATTATATTATATAGATATATCAATATATATATATATATATATATCAATAATATAAAAATATATATATATATATATCATATATATAATATATTAACTTAGATTTTATCTAATTTTATCAGATACCTGAAATTTCAATTAAATAATTTGTATAACCAAGTATAAAACATAAAATCTATTAAAATAATTAAATTCATCGAGATAAGTTTGTGACTAGGACCAGAGGTGTTTCTGGAGACAGTTCAGCCGCTGCCAGTAGTAGCTTAAGGAGCAGCTCTCCCATTTTAAATGAGAGCTGTGACATGGACAGCCAAAGATCTCTTACTGATCCTGTCACTGTAACCCTTGATTGTGAGGAGACGAGGGATCCTGGAAACCAAGGCCAAGAGGGCAACGAGGATGCCGTCAAAGAGTTGAAAAGCTATTTGCTCACTCTTGAGAGGTAAGAAACTCGCCTCCATGCTATAGTAAAGACTAAAGACTAAAGACTAAAGAGCATAGTAAAGAGTAAAGACTATAAAGTAACCAAATTAAATCTTTAAATAAAATCTAGTAAATTAACTTTTTTTGAATTTTTTCATGATTGAACATTTAAATATGAAATTACAATAGTCAAATTCAAAAAAATTAAAAACTTCTATTTATTTCAGTTTCTTCATCTTTGAAAAATTTTTGAGGACTGATGAGAAAGTTGATGGGGTGTCTCTTAGGAAGATTCACACTGGTGTTGCCAAGTGTAAACATCCTGCCTGCAAAGGGAAGAAGGGGCTTTCCTACAGCACCCAGACAAGGTCCCACCTCAAGCAGCATTACAAGCATGTAAGTTTAAATAATTATTAATTAAATAATTTAGATAAGATCACAACAACTAACTGGTGTTGCTAGTTAATTAGTTATCAAGATTTAAACACTCTTGTATAAAGTCTTGATACTTTATACAAATGTTATCAAAGAAAATTAAAAAATTTGTAATTAAAGTTTGTATTATTTTTATATACCAGATGCACAATGACCTTCTCCCTCACCTCTCTGCAGCCATTGAAGGGCTTAGCAAGCGCGGTCGCTCCAGTTCAAGGGAGAGTGAGTCTCGCAAGCGTCAGATGTCTCTGGATGAGAGCTTCAGGTCAAAGTTCAGCCAGCAGAGAGCAAGACAAGGTTACACCAGGTGAAAAAATTCAGAAACATAATATTAGTTATTTTAATTGAACTCAATTTTTTTTAAATAGGTATATGAGCGACTTAGCGTCTTCACGTTTTAAAAATATTTTTATTAAAAATTTAAAATATATTGATTTATTAACTTAATTACTTTTTCATCATTAGGTGGTTCATTCATTCAATGATGCCACTGGATTTAGCTGATGATCCTTACACGAAGGAGATGTTTTACCTCATTAATCCCGAGTTTCATCCCACCTCAAGGAGGACTTTGAGCAGGGATATTGAAAAGCTGATGCAAAAGGGGAAGACTCGACTGATAAACAACCTCTTCCACCAGAAGTGGGTGGCCACTACAGCCGACAGTTGGACCGCCCACAATAGGTCCTTCTTGGGAATGACAGTCCACTGGATTGACAGGGTCAACCTCAAAAGGTGCCATGCAACTTTGGCGGTCAGGGAGGTGAAGGTAAGAAAATTAAAAAGTTAAATTTTGTCATTTTATACCTTAGTCTCATAACCATAAGAACATATGAGGTGTAAATATTATTTAATTTACAGACTAAAACAATAAAATTATTGTCTTTAGGAAAGGCAAACTCACCAGTTACTGGGGAAACTAATCACAGAGATTCATCATGAGTTTAGCATCCACGGTAAGGTGAAGGCCACCACTACGGACAATGGCACCAACTACGTGGCAGCCTTCAACGCCTTTGGTGAGTCCAACCAGGACCAGGAGAACCTTCCTATGGACCCTGATTATCCTGACTTGGAGATTGTGGATCTCCAGGAGCTCCTGAGGGCTGAGGGTGACAACCCAAGTCTGCCGCCTCAACACCGCTGCAGGTACTTAGAATTCGCGAAAACTAGTGCTAAATGCTACTAATATATATTAATAATATTATTAAGTAATAAGTATTAACAAATAAAGATTTGTCATTTAAGATTTAACTAATAATCTTTGAATTTCTTGAATTAAATATCTTATTGTTTCAGTGCTCACACACTCAATCTGTTGGCGACAACAGATGTGAGTGATATACAGGGCTGGAGCAAGGGGGGCTCACAGTGGAGGAGGACCATAGCTAAGATCCAGGCCCTGTGGAACCTTCAGAACAGGGCCCCAGTGGTGGCCAACCAGATCAAGATTGTCGCCAAAAGAAAACTGAAGACTCCTGTGGTGACAAGGTAGTAGTAGTTACTATTAAAAAAAGAAATTTAGCGTAAGAAATTGTTGCCGATTAATTATAGACAAGTTCATTTTATAAGTTTTTGATATTTTATATAAAGTTATATTTATTTCTGCAGATGGAACTCCCTATATGATAGTGTGATGGTCCTTCTGGAGGTTTTAAGGGTCGAAAACCAAATGGATGCCATAAACACCATCCTCATCAAGCAGCCCAAGGGAGGTTCCCCTCTCACAGAGGTAGACGTCGAGGTAAATATAAAGTATTTTTAAAGTAGCAATTGCTCTTTTAATATTTTTATTTATAATTTAATAAATTTATTAAATTATAAATCTCCTCACAAACCCAAACCCCCTCCATTAATCCCTGTTCTGTACCTGTACCATCGCTCTTGCTTGCCCAACACTCATATCGCTACTTCGTAAACAATCTCTAACTGAATATATCCACCTTTTTTTCCGGTCGTCCGACAGGCAAAACACTCTCACATGTGCTCTTATACACTTTCTTAACCAATATGGTGTTCTCCACCTTCTCCACATGTCCAAACCATCTTACAAAATCCTCATCAAATTTGGCAGTCTTTTCCCTTACCCGCAAGACACGCTTCCATGATAAACTCGTTCCTCATCTTATCCAATCTCCTAACTGCCAAGAACGCCCTCAGATTGTCCATCTGTACAACCCTCACTCTTGATCTATTCGCCCTATTCCATACAGATACCTCGCTCTCGTGCTCCCGTATTTTTATTAATAATCAATTATGCTTACGTAACTAAGCAATATATTAATTTTCACTCTTTCAGGTCATGAACGAGTACACATTGGTCATGCAGCCTGTGGCGCAGTGTCTTGATATGCTTCAGGGGGAGAAAAGGGCATACATGGGCACCCTCCTACCCCAACTTTGGTTGATGAAGACCAGCCTTGAGGAGAAGAGTGAAAATATTCATCTTGTGTATGCAAGGCCACTAGTACAGGCCCTCCTCAGTGGCTATGAAAAGAGGTTTGGCCACCTCTTTCAGAATAGGGATCTCCTTATGGCCACTGCCCTTCACCCCTCCTTCACCCTTAAGGCCCTAGAAAGCATTGCACCTGACATGGTGGAGGAGATCGGGGACAGGATTACCCGGAAGATAGGGGACTCCATCAAACCCACTGAGAAACAGCAGCAGCGTCAGCTTGGCCAGCCAACAGAAAAAGAACCCCACAATTCAGACGCACTCCTATTCAGTAAATTGTTTTCTAGAGTATTGGTACGCAGAGCAAGCCAGCAACAGGATGTGGAAATCGTCATACGAAAGTCCATGGAGGAGTGGGTGCCCTCTCAAGAAGATCCGAGCTGTTCCTGTTTCCCCAACCAGCATAGGGAGATATGGATAGATCTATTTATAAAATATAATACCCCCATTCCTAGTTCAGCAGCTGTGGAGAGGTGCTTCAGCGCGGGTGGGGACATCCTCAGGGCCAAGAGATCGTCCTTGAAGGAGGAAAGGTTTGAGGACCTTCTTTCAATCAAAGGAAAATTGGACCTTCCTGCAGGAAGTGATTATGCCAGGAGGACATGGAGAGGAGAGAACCTACTACTCTGAAATGGTGTTAATAGATCACGTGTCAACATTGGTAAAAAGATTAAATAAATCTTTTTTATTATATAAAAAAAAAAATAAAGATGAGCAGCTTTATGCGTTATCGCGCAAAAGTTTACTTTGTAATTTAACGGTATCGCCGAGGAATACGCCCGAAATAGCCGCAATAGTTAATTGCCGCCACTGATTGTTTTCAAATCGCAGTCGGATAGCCGACGACACAGTTTAGGGTGGCAACAGCGAATATGCCGATGACGACCCTCGAAAATTAATAGCCGCGCCAGCTCTGATATATATACTGTATTGAGGGGAAGTAGCATTCCCTGAGGCGATGCGATACCCCTATTGGGTATTGGAGTGTTTTAGGGCGCACATCCCATGACACCCTAATGCTCAGCTGCTCACGCCTCTTGCGCTCATTTCCACATTCTCCTTTTTCACTGTAAAGACTCTCGCGCATTATTACCAACACACACACACCACACACACACACAGCACACACACACACACACAACACACAACACACCATGAAATACTTATTTCAAACAGCACTTCTTTATATCTCTCTACTGTTTGGGGGAAAAGATTTTTCCACAGCGTAATTTTCTCTGTCGCAGAGCGACAGTGGAAAGTTTGGTTGGCGACCTGCTGCCATTTATTCTTTCTCTAAAATGCGTATGCCTCCTACGACCTGACTCGTATCCTCTGCCGTAATCTACGTTAATCTCTTTCGGCGAAACGAAAATCGAAACGTCTGTACAAATAAATTGCAAGAGCAAGAGGAGAGAATGTGATGTCACCAGTATTTAGATAAGAGTAAATTTTGATTTGGTTGCTGTGACTGACACAATAGATGACATGAAAATCTGTGAAGAACAAGTGTGTGGGTAAGATGTGTTTCGCTGGAGTGAAGAGCAATGAGAAGTGGAGAGAAAGAGTTTGCGGCATCTCTGGCAATCAAGAGCTTATGGTGGATTTTTATTTGTGTGAGAACTAGATTACAATGGTTAAAATTCAATTTGGAAAAGCCGTCAATTGGTAATATTCTGTGACTGTAGATATGGTCTATCTCAGGGTGAATGTTGAGCGATGAGTGGGACTTTTTCGGAATAATCTAAACTATCTTTTGGAGGAGAGGATGGATGAAGAGGGAATGATAAAAAGGAAGAAGCTGGGGAGAATCTAAAGAGTGAGATTTAATGGAAGAGGTTATAAGAACACAGAAATGTGAGCAGAACGCCTTGCAAAATAAATCAGTTGATTGTAACAAGATGAAACAAACAAATCTTCGCTAAATTAAGAAGTCTTTGTTTTTAGTGCAAAGAAACTAGTTGTGTGCTAAGCTGGGAACGGATGCTCAATAGTGAGTGTGGAATGAAAAGGTGAAGCAAACCGATTACAAATGTAAAAAAAGACAGGCGTGGTTGAATGGCTGAAAGCTAATGATGAGATTTTCGTAAGAAACGTGTGTATGAACTAATATAGGAGGAAAAAGGAAGACTAGGAAAGTTGCATACTATGAAAGAAAAAAGAGAAGATGCCGTTTTTGAAGGAAGATGAATCGTAATCGTACATTCGAAAATAGGAAGCTGTTCTGGAAAAGAAAGCGAAACGGCTAAGAAAAGAGAACTAAGGGGAATCTTCATCGAATAAGAAAAGGGATCTGTACTTTTCGTGACTCTGATAAAACTGACTGAAGTGTGGAGGGGATCGCTTCGAAAAATCTGCACTAACATTGCAGCTAACGCAAGAGGAAATAGTGAACTATATGTTGACTTGAATGGTGTTACGAAGAAGTAGGTACTTTGAATTAGGCTAATTAAGTAAGCGACGAATGTAATACGGCAGTGTGAATAAGGAATGGTAAATCCAGCAGTATACGATGGACATTACTGGTGCAAACTAAGAATGGAGAACAATTGCTGATTGACTGATGTGAAAGGTTGTTTAGCAAAATCGTTTGTGGATAGTATAGCGTTCGAAAGATGCGAGGAGAGCAGCTATAAAAGGCAAGGTAAATAAGGGGAATACTGTAAAACCTATAATGGAATCTAAGCTATTGCGAGCGATGCAGGTAAGATTATGAATGGTAATTTCGATTGAATAGTGTGTGTCGAGTGATTGGGGCTAATTGGTTGACAGAGCCAGGTCGTTTCTAGAATCTGGCAGACGGATGTGCAAATCAGCTTTTACGTTGAAGAAAAAGAGTGAAGAAAATAAGCAGAGAAAGAGGAACAAATTGCTATGTATTACAGCAGGCATATGATAGGGATTATTAGAGCTCTGTGCAGGTGTTCAGTGATATACATGGTCTGCTGGCTGGATAAATCTTTGAATGATTCAAGAGTATGTATGGCTGTCGAATAGCGAAGCGTCAGTAAGAAATAAAGTCGAGTGAAGTGAATGGTTTTAATATTCATAGTGGGAAGTATAGGAAGGCAAGTATCATGTCTCTATCTTATTCTAAGTTGCATCATTGAGTGCGGATTCATGAAAAGAATTAAAGGAGCGGTGTCAAGAAGGATTAGAACTGATGGAGAATGGAAGAATGAAGGTAACCTCTGTTGTAAACGCTGCATGATTTTGGTCTTGTGTGCCAATATGAAGAAAGCGTTTGATCAGGATTGGATAGATAGAGGGCTTGGCAGGGTGTGTAAAAGGGTGGGTTTGAAAGTAAAAAAAGTAATAACAGTAAGTTAAAGGATGTGAAATTATATTTCGATGGAAGCAATCTTGAACAACGTACCGAGTTTAAATATTTAGGTTATACTGTATGTTGGGTGAAAAGGAAGGAGATGATGCCAAGAGTAGTAATAAAGTTTTGAATGGTATAATGGTAGCTGATACAATTAAATCCTTGATGAATGCAAAGGGACTAAACTTGAGTGCGCGAGGGTTCTGTATGAGGGTATATCATTATCGGTGTTAATGTACAGTACTTAAATTTTGGTGTGGAGTAAGAGAATATATTTGATATATCAAATCTGCAGTCTGTTCAAATTGATAAATAATCTTAGGGACGTTTATGTGCAAGAAGAATTAATAAAATGAGGAATGAAGGAGCTAGGGAGTTGTGTGATGTGAAGAAAGACATGGACGAAAGAATAAATGAGAAAGTATAAAGATGGAAAGGATATATGATAGTCAGTTCGTTAAGTGTATGTATAGATGTGAAGGTCCTGGAAATCGACCGGCTGGGAGACTAAAGAAAAAGTGAATTGAGTAAGGTAAGTAAAGAGAATCTGAAGGATAGGAATGTGAATTTGGTTCAAGCGAGAAGAATTATGCATAATAGGTGTGAATGGAGGTGTTTTGTGAGGGGGCATGATTTTGGTCTGGCCCAGGGGATGAACTATGCAATATCGAGATCCCACAGTGTGGTCCATTACGGTGTTGTGAAGCCCTAGAGTAGGCGTTTAGCTGCGATAAGCTAGCATTTAAGAGTGTCAGGGGAAGGTTAGAGGGGATTTCCTTTCGACTTGCGCCATGTTCTTCTACTAAATTATTCTGTTTCCATGCAGGTTGCCCACCCTACCCTTATCTATGGCTATTTGTAGGGAAGATAAAGAAAAAAATTATATATATATACTGTATATACTATATATATATATATATATATATATATATATATATATATATATAATATATATATATATAGTATATATATATATATTATAGTATATACTATATATATATATCATAATACTCATATACTAATAATATAAAATATATAATATATATAATATATTAACTATATATATATAATATATATACTATATTATTATATTACTATTATATATATATATATATATAAATTATATACTATAATATATATATATATATACTATATATATAATATATATATACTTATATATAGATTATATATAATATTATAATATATATATATATATATAATAATATATATATATATATATATTAATATATATATTATCTTTAGAATATATGTTGGAAAGAAAAGCGGGAACGGATGATGCAGAGTGAGTAGGAATGTTGTGTATTCAGGAAGGGTGGGGTGCAATTAAATTCCTTGGTGGATGTAAAGGAACTAAGCTTTTTGATTGCGTTAGGGTCTTACATGATGTAATATTATACTTCTTTTTATTTAATGGTATTGAAACTAGGTCTGGAATACAAGTACATACGATCCTAAAGTCCAATGTTCAACATGGCACAATCCTACAGGGGCGTGTCTAGTGTGAGAAGAATTGATTAAAAGAGGGAATGAACGCATTAGAAAATTCGTGTGGTGCTGATGAAAGGAGTAAAGAGAGAAACTAATGAAAAGTACATTGAGATGGTTGCTTCATTAGAAAGATCGGATGATAGTCGTTGGTTATGATTTAATATACGTGGTGAAGTGTGCTGGAATCGATCGGCTGGGATGCCGAAGAAAAAGGTGAATTGAGTCAAAGTAAAAGTTAAATGCCTAGGGAGAGAGCAATTAGTGAGTTGTGCAGAGGCGAGAAGAAAGGTGCAATAATAGGAGTGAATGGCGAGGTTTGTGAGGGGGTATTTCTTGTGGCCCCACATCGGTCAACGGAGACCCTACAATTGAGAGAATGCCATCAGTGACGTCCGTCGTAACAGTCCGGTAAGCCCTTGGCTTGAGATTTTTTCTGACTGCGATGAGTTCTCACTTACAAGCGGTCATAACGGCGCGTGGTTACAGGCTGCGGGTGTCATCTTCGAACTTGCGTCATATTCTTCTATATCTGATTTTTCTGTTTCCCAAGTGGCATCCTAAGCAAATTAAATCCCCAACGCCTGGAAAGAAGGTGGGTGAATGGTATATTGATCAATCGATGAATGATTGTGCATTCGTAATACTTCAATATACTATATCATATATATATATATATATACTATATATATATATATATATAATATATATACTGATATAATATATATTATCCTATATATATATATATATCATATATATATATATATCCAGGATGGATAAATGCACAGAGGGAAAGTGAAGTTCGTGAAAGAATTGTAAGAGTTGCAAAGTTAAACCAACTAAAAACCAGGGTTTCTATAGTTGTTTATTTTTCATTTTTTTATTTTTACTTTCATTTTATTTCATTTTTTATTTTTTTATGCTTTTTTGGTGTGATGAAAGGAGTAAATGAGAGAATAAATGAAAGTACATTGAGATGGTTCTGTTCATCTGTAGAAATGGATGGATGATAGTCGGCTTGGTTATGGATGAATATAGTGGTGAGCTGTTGCTGGGATATCGATCGGCTGGGAGGCCGAAGAAAAATGGATTGATCAGTAAAAGTAATGCCAGGGAGAGAGCAGGATAATAGAGTTTTGGCAGAGGCGCAGAAGAAAGGTGCATAATAGGAGTGAATGGCGAGGTTTCTGTGAGGGGACTGTTGTGGCCCACAATGGGTCAAGGGAAAACCCTAACATCTGACAGAGAATGCCATCATGTGACGCGGTCCGTCGCCAGTTCGTGAGCCCTTGGTTGGATTTTTCTGACTTAGCGATGAGCTTCTCCTTAAGGGTATAAAGGGGGTGGTAAGGCTGGGGTGTCTCTTCGCACTTGCGTCATATTCTTCTATAACTACTTTTCTGTTTCCAGTGCATGCTAAGCACCTTTACCCAAGCCTGGGGAAAGAAGGTGGTGATGATGATGACTAATCGATGAAATGAGATGATTGTATATACTTCACTATATATAGTATATATATATATATATAATATATATATTATTTATATATATATATATATACTATATATCTATATATAATATATATTATATATATATATATATATAATCTATACTATATATATATATATATCAGGATGGATAAATGCAAGAGGGAAAGTTGAAGTTGTGAAAAGAATTGTAAGAGTTGCAAGAGTTTAAACCAACTAAAAACCATGGGTTTTTTATAGTTGTTATTTTTATTTTTTTATTTTATTTCATTTTATTTCATTTTTTATTTTTTTATGCTTTTTTGCTTTTCATATATAAAAGTAATAAAAAAATTGATCTAAATGAAATCGCATAGCTAATACACCCTAATTATATATTTATATAGTAAGTAAATGGGAAGAAAACATTAATAACTCAATTTGAAATATTTATAACATCAAAAAAAGCTAACTATAATCCAAACAATAGCAACTTTTAAAAATTATTTTTGAGTTACAAAATTGATATCAAGATATTAAAGTACATATATATTTTTTTTAGAATTAGTTAGGAAGTTATATTTGAGAGGAAGGAATTCTTCAAACAGTTTATCTTTCCAAAACTTTTAAATATATTCCAAATTAACAGTACACATCTATCATTTATATATTTTTAATAATTTCACATTGCTCATTTAAAAATAATATGTGTGCTAATAGTATGAAAGAATTGTTTTGGTCTATATATATATATATACTATACTAGTACTATATAATATATATATATTTATACTAAATAATATACTTATATATATATAATATATTAACTATATATATATATATATATAATCATATAATATATATATATATGTATATATAAATATATTTTATATAATATTATATATACTATATATCATACTATATATAATATATATTTATATAGTATTATATTATATTATATACTATATATATATATATATATATATATATATTATATATACTACTATATATATATATATTCTCCAGTGGAAAAAGGTGAGAGGCTTATCAAATTCCAACGGAGTTTTGGAAAAATCGGAAACCAGGGCCAAATTAAAGTCTGATATGCCCCGATTTGCAACGCTTTAAATTGTGTTAATCAAACGAAATTGGAAAATAGCTCCAGACTTTACCGGTGGAGTACATGTAAAATTGAGCATAGCATCTAAGTCTGGTTCAGGGAGCTGGACGGAGAAAGGATTAGACTATCTGAAGTAAGAGTTGCAGGAGCTCTCTTTAAAGAAAGAAATACAAAACTCGAAGATTCAAAAGAGCAATGTAAATTACAATAGCAATAGCATAAGGAGAGTTATACAATAGCTTGACGGCTAGAAAGATTGGAGAAAGTTATTGAGAGTAGGAGAGTTAACAAGTCAACTAACCCTAGATTACACTTTATCATGGATAGCAATATGTGTATTGTGTAGAACCACCCCAGATGGATGTGTGATTCGTACTCCATACAAGGGCGAACAACGCCCCTAGGCCGACCTAGCAACTGGGTTGGTAAGAAGCTTGTTAGAAAGAATATAATGTGATCCTTCTAAAATGAAACAGATCAGCCGAAGAAAAGAAAATATCAAGAATATTAAGAACAGAAAAAGGTTAGAGTTGTGGTTTTAAAGAAGATATTCAGTTGTGTGGAAGATTATTGAGACAGTGAAAAAAAACATGTTTTCTTTAACACAACTATAAGTTCGAGAAAGATTAGAGCTCAGTTGTTTCAGAGCTACTCTCCAAGCATCATTTATTTGCTGATGAATGGGTCGTCTTTCAATTTGGAAGGAGTAATGATGAGTGGAGTCATCAACCAAAAAGTGGATTGGAAACTTATTAACAGATAGATTAATTATTGATTCAAAATAAAAAAAGAGTTGACGATAGAACATAATTCTGAGGAACACCACAATTGATAGATTTAAAGGATAAATAGTGGCTATCGACAACAGAAGCCATAGAACGAGTGGAACAGAATTCAAGATAAGGTTACAAAATGAAATTATAAATACTGAGAGCGCAATTTAGAAATTAAAGCTTTGCGCCAGAGGTTATAGAAAGCCTTCGATATGTCTGCGCAACGCCACAGGAAAAATTTGACCGAAATGTGGAAGAGCAAAAGACCAAGAGTGAGAGAGAAAGGAAAATAGGTCAGCCGTCAAGCGTTCCTATACAGAAGCCATAACTGCAATGTCAAGATAAGATTAGAAGATTTAATCGAATGTTCTAAACTCTTCCTGTTAAGAAAAGATTCGAAAACTTTATTCCATATCATACTATATTATATATTATATATATACATATATATATATATATACTATATATATATAATATATATATTTATATATATATATATTATTATAATATATACTTATATAAATATAATTATCAAATACTTTAAATTTTGCGCTTAAAGTGAATCGCACATGGATTTTTTTGAACAGAGACTTTTTTAATTTATATTTTAATATATATATATATCATTAATATATATATATATATATATATATATATATATATAATATATATATATATATATATAATAGTATATATAATAATATAATTATATATTATTATATATATGTATATATCGTCTGGTACTGTAGGAAAGAATTATATATAAGTAATATATATAATATTATACTCATATATATATATAATATCATAATAATTAATATATTATATATATTAATATATAATATATTATAATATATAGCAAACCTTATCGCTCAGCATCAGGAAACGCACTGATATAATATATATACTTATATAATATTATTATAATATAATATATATATATATATATATTATATATATAATATATATATATAATAATATACTATATTATATATTATATATAAATATATATATATATTATATATAAATATATAATATATATATATACTATGATATAATATACTATACTATATATATATATATATATATATATATATATATAATATAATATATATATTTACAGTTTGTCAACTGCTTACGAGCAGAGCCCTCTTTCAAGCGAGACGACATAAAATAGAATACTGGGAAACCCCACCGAGCCCAGACCTAACCCATGTTTTCTTAGGTGGGCGCAGACATGGGCTTTAAAGAGAGGAAGGGTGATTAAATACAGCAGGAAAAAACATATATATATATATTATATATACTATATACTATATAATATATATTATATATATATTATCTAATATATATATTATATAAATATTATATATAATATACGTATTGATCGTACTGAAAAATACCCTTAAGTAAATTCAACTGCTGATTGAACCTCGGCCCTAGCAAGATGTCCGCGTAAGTGCTTTAACGACACGCTCCACGCCAGTTCAATCCCAGCAGTTGTGAAAATTACTTTAGGTGGTTAATTATTTTCAATACCCTATCACACTGGGCGATGATTTTAGCAGTTTGTCTTCATCAAATACAGTATACTATATAGTATAATATATATATATAAATATATATATACATATCATAAATTATATACTAAGTAATATATATATATATATATATATATATATATAATTGAAAATACATCCTAAATATGTCTCTTTGAGAAAAGTGCAAAAAATGTCTTTGTTTAAAAATTAATTCGTATTTGTTATTAAAATGCTTAATAAAATATTTTCGTTCAAAACAATATGAGAACATTATATTCGAATGATGTAAATACTATATAGAAAATATAAAAAATATACAATACAGTTTTTTCTGATAAAAAAAAAAAAAAATGCAGAAAAAAAAAAAAAAAATAAACCAAAAGGAAAAACAAACAATACAAGTCATCAATGGTTTTTTTCTTTTTTTTATTAACTTTGGGTTGTCTTTTTAAAACTTTTTCGCTAACCGCCTTATTTATATAGCTATATATATTAATAATACTATATATTATATATTTATATCAATAATATATATATATATATAACTATATATATAATATATAGTATTATATATATTATATATAATAAAATATATATAAATATATATATATAATACTATATATATAAATTTTTTACATATTCCTGATTAATCAAAGTGGTCAAGAACTACAAAGATATTCTGACACACATTACAATCTACCGAGAAGAAAAACATTGCGCACAAAGGGAGGGGGGGGCAGGGCTGCCCTTGTCCTTAGCAACCAACTGCGAAAGTTTCTTCAATGTCAACTTTCAATCGAAGTAAATCTCAAAAATTTCATGGTCAGGAGCCATTATATATATATATATATAATAATATAATATTATATATATATATATATATATATCATTAATATATAATTATATATATATATATAATATAGATAATATAATATTAATATATATAAGTATATAAATATATTATAGTATATAGTGATTTTTCTCCACCACTGATTATGATATAATATATATATTATATATAGTATAATCTTTTTATAAAATTGAAAAGGAGGTGTCAATCTCTCATAAATTACTTATTTCGATTCTATTTGAATCCTCGAATGAGAAAATGAAGAAAAAAATGAACGAAAAAGAAAAAGAAATGAAGAAAATGAAGGAAAACAGCAACAAATACCAAGCTCGAGACCTGATCAATATGAGAAGCCGCCATTCTGGCCTTAACGTCACAAAATGAGAGAGACAGAGAGAGAGAGAGAGAGAAGAGAGAGAGAGAGAGAGAGAGAGAGAGAGAGAAGGAGAGAGAACGAGAGACGAAGAGAGCATGAGAGTTTGGAAAAAGACTGTCACATGTAATTCAAGAGAAAATATAATGGAAAATCGAAACAGTTACATACTAGCAGTCAAGGTTTATTCTGTTTCAATTTATCATCGTAAGCACAAACTTTTCTTTTTTCTTTTTGAACTGAGATGTTAGACCTGTTTTAATGCTGCATTATTTTAGGTCTTGATTCCACAACTAATATACTTTTTCTTGCATGCGGCTCTGGTTTCTCAGCATATGAATATATCATCTTTGTAAATTTACAATGTCTGTATTATAATGGTTGATTACCGGCTAGCTACCATCAATGGATGTAAGGTACTAAAATATTATTGGCAGTAAATTTCAACGACGTTTGAACGTGAAAGAAAGTACGAACCCAAATTTTTTCCATTGAGACATGTCCGGCATAACGAGGGGTGCCGCATTTTTGCAGAATTTCGGGCCTGCAAGGGGATGTGGCCTTGGCGATATTCACGTTAGTGGGTTGCGTGCCAATGCAGCAAATCCTCCCCTGCGTGCACTTAAGTATCTCTTCGTCTACAGTAACCGTTCCTTCACATTGTTCCTTTGTTCTTGTGAAATCGTTCAACCCCTGTTCCTCTTAAGGTCCCCGGGTTATTTGAAAACGCATCCAAATGCTGTGCGAGGTAAGCACATCTCGATGTTCATCATTACAGTCAAGTTTATAAATCTGAAGTGAACATATTTGAACCAGTAGTTGATGATCCTAACTCGTTACTCTTATAGTTCAATAAAGCAAAGGGTGCTTTCACATCAGTATAAAACTATGACCACCGGCTAGCACGGCCTCATGGTTATCGGGGGGCTAGGTGATATCTGTTGGTAAGCGGAATGCGGGGAGGTCGGGGGGGTTTCGAAGATGGTCTCGCTGGCGACTATGGGCGTTGTCTCGAGAAGGGGGGGGGGTCCTGCGCGGTGTGTGAGGGGCGTGGGGGGGGCCGGGGTTGTGCGGCGAGGTGCGAGGATTCCGTTCGACGTAAGAAACTTTGGTTACATATGTGGGTCAGAAAAAATTAGCTTGTCCATCTCTGCTTAAAGCCTTTATATAATTTTTTCAGTAGACCTTGGTTCATGAGATACATGCATGGCAACGTGGATCTTCTCCTCTGTAAACCAAAGTTCTTGGGGAGGGTGTCGTGAATGTTGGCCTTCTGTTCAGCGTGTCACCATCGCATTCTTCGTAAGACGTGGTAGTAGAGTGAGTAAGTGTAGTAGCGTTAGCTTGAGTGGAGGAGTGAGTGAGTAGTCGAGTAGCATAGTAGGTAATAAGAAGTTACTTATTCATTATTATTATTATTAATTATTATTAATCTATTATTGAATTAATTATTATTATTAATTAGAGATTATATTTGTAGTATATGTACCTTATTATTATTATAGTTAGATAGTAGTAGTAAGCTATAGTAGTAATAGTAAGTAAGTCAGTAGTAAGTGAGTCAGGGTTAGTAAGTAGTCGCTTCGCCGTTCTTCCTTCAATTTTTTGGACAGCGACCAAAAGTAAGGTAATGATGTTCCAACTAATATTACCACGACACATGGGGGTCTAACTACTACTACAAACTAATAATAGATAATAATAATAACAATAATAATAATGAATAATAAATAAAATATAATAATAATAATAATAATAAATAATGATAAAATAATAATAAAAATGAAGAAGATAAGAAGATAAAGGATAAAGCGAAGTAAAAAGTAATAGATAGATGAGAAAATAAGGGAGCAGTAAGCAGTGAATCAGATATCTGAATACATAATAAATGAAGAATAGATCAGATCAATTAAAATCAGATGACATAGATGTGGAATAATACGATAATAGATAGGTGAGGATGAATTATATTATCCGTTTAATTCTGGAAACTAAGTTGTACTCTTGCTTTTCCTCCAATGGTGGTTAACGACAGTACATAACAACAACCGTCACGTCAACAACCGGGGTCTTTTCTCTGTTAAATAGGCCATTGTCAGGAATTAAACATTGTTGGTGCTTACAATTTCGTCTTCGAATGCTTTAAAAACTCGGAAATTTCGGTATCGAATATGATTTAAGCTGGCAGT